>WSXT02000083.1:0-15196 GCA_011762715.2 Neuroterus valhalla
CTTCAAACACTTTTTGGAAAAGGAATTTTCCATTTCTTTTTCGATTTTTTATACAGCTATATAAGTCCTGACAAGTTGACCTGGGCCACCCTGTATAAGATCGGGAAATCGTCTTCAAAGTTTAAAAATGCAACGGTTTTGCTGAAAATTCAGATATTTTCTTGTTAATACTACTGTATTGCTTACTTTCCGTATTTTCGTAAAAAATACAACTGTATTAATAACTTTCAGTAATTTCGTATAAAAATTCAAATGTTTTAGTACGAAATAAACTTTTTTGTTGAAAATCCGTCTTATACTAAGAAGATAACTGGAATGTTTTGCTAAAAATTTGTCTTTCCTGGTTTAAGATTCTAATTATGCTTGAAAGTTTCAATTTTGTTGAAAATTCACTTTATTTATTTCCAAATTCATATTTTTGGTTCGGAAATTGGTGTCAACTCCTCAACTTTTTTGTTGAAAATCCATCTTATACTGAGTAAAAAATTGGAATGATCCATTGAAAATTTGTCTTTCCTGGTTTTTGAAATTATATTATACTTACAAGTTTTATTTTTGTTGGAAATTATTCGAAGTATTATAAAGAAAACTTGGATTTCTCAAAATTATTGAAGTCCCTATTAAAATATTTGTTCCACTAAAAAAATATAATTAGACTAGAGAAATTTGGCGACCTCAAATTTACTTGTTTTTATGCAGGAAGACATCACATCATCACTAGGAAAAAATTAAAAGTGAAGTGACTTTCAAGAAACAGAACCTTATTGCACAATATCGTTCAATTTTGTCAATAAAATAACTAACTGACACAAGGGTATCAAACAATTAATAGCAATAGTAAAAACAGGAAGAACAGATTTGAAAATGGAAGTATTTCTGCAAGAGCTGAGGCAACCAAATAAAAACACACGAACATTATAAAATAATTGACAAGCTAAACATAAATAACAATATAAGAATGGATATAAAATGGGACTTACAGTATCAGCGTTATTTTCCGGTTCTTCGGACATCTCCACAATTTACATTATATACTTCCTCCGAAATTAAAAACCTTTATTAACTCAACAAAAACGTCGAATAGCGGTTCGACAATCTAAACTTGATTACATCGAATCGAATTATTCATTTTGAAAATAATTGATGAGGAAAAAACAATGTACTATAAACCATGCAAATGTGTTCAACTTCCTTGAGCACATGTCAACACTACGAAACTATTTAGAACTTCTCTTGCACTAAAATGAAGAAAACGAAAACCGCAGAAGTATATAACCTCAAAAGTGCCTCAGTACAAATAACATTCGTAATACCGTTCGATATCACTGTACTTGAACCCAATTCTGAAAAATGTCCTTTTTAGGCTCTTTAGCTTGGAACTCTTGTAATGCACGCAATGTTCATACACTCACAAGTAGCGTGTTCCCGAATGTTCAGGAAAACACGAAAATATATATATATATAGAACACTACCGCAAAAAACATTCAGCTTTGGGTATTTCAGATTGAGTAGGGAACATCCAAGATGTCTGAACGCTGAGGGTCAAACAATAACACCATAAATAAAACCAGTTGCACGGCGCAAAGTTCAACTTTTTCAATAACTGGGGAAAAAATCGAAGGGTTATTCCAGGTTCTTCACTCACGAATTTAACTAATTTTAAGCTTGTAATCTTCTTAAACCTCTTATATGTTACGCAAGATAGTGAGAAATAAAGAAAAATAAGATTCGATGAGAATCAGTAAGATAGAGTTTATTCGATTTACCTTACTGAGTTGCACGGTACAGTAAGAATAACGACAAATAAGCGTATATAGTCCGAGCGCTGGCGGGGGTTGGCATAAGGCAGAAAAGAAATTATATTTACAGGATTTTGCGGTAAAGTTTTGGATGTTTTTAATGATTGGTACATCGATAGTGTATGTACATACGGTTTTTTTTTATAAGCCCTGTAACTCGAGAACTATTGATCAGATCGAGACGTGTTTTTTCGGAAAAACGCGGGAAAACTTTTACTTCAACTGCATGCAAACGATAAACCAAGTTATTGATTTGTTTAAAAGTTATGAACGTTTCAAATGAACATTTGCGTTTTCAACAAAAGGGGCGCGTTTTATTTGAAAAATTCTAATTGCAATCGATTCCTTAAACGATTTCGCATAAGAATCCTTTTAAAAAAATTTCTAATTTTGATTAGGGAATGTGCAGTGAGCGTACGAAGTACGACACAGCGCGCTTGAGGGTAACACGTTACAACAAGCCGTTACCATGGAAATAACAAGTCGCAAACACAGTATGTCTACATATACTCCGCGCTTTGTTTGTACGCTCACTGCACATTCCCTAATGAAAATTAAAAATTTCTTGAGACGGATTCTTATGCGAAATTGTTCAAGCAATCGATTGAAATTCGAATTTTTCAAATAAAACGTGCCCCTTTTGGTGAAAATCGCAATTGTTTATTTTAAACGTTCATAACTTTTTAACAAATCAATAACTTGGTTCATCGTTTGCATGCAAATGAAGTACAAGTTTTCCCACGTTTTTCCGAAAAAAATACGTCTCGATCCGATCAATGGTTCCCAAGTTACAGCGCTTATAAAAAAAATTCGTCTTTTTTTAATGGATCAACACTTTTGATCTAATTAGTATTTTGGCGTTCAATTTCGTGAAAGACTTTCCCTTTACACACACTATCGATGTACGAATTACAAAGAAAATCCAAAATTTTACCCAAAAATCCTGTGAATATAATTTGTTTTCTGCCATATGCATTTCTATGTTCAGTCGGTGACTTTGTTTATTTTTATGTTTTTTGGTTCAGGAGAATCGATTCTTCGAGGTCTCCAGGCCCAAAACCCGTCAGTTTTTTTATTATTAACAATTAAATTGTTTAAATCGATATAACTTGTTGTTAGCAACATTGACGGAATTTCTGATCGATAGGATTGAATTTAAATTTCATTTGAAACATTTTCCACTTTAATTTTCGAAAAAATTTTGATTAAGACAAAAGTTGCCGGCAAATATGTGCAAAAATATTGTGAATACACGCACTTCTCGTAATCAATCGATCATCATTTAGCTTGCACGATTGCTATTAAGACTTATGATAGCTCATTTTTAAGAATATATTTGTCGCTTCAATACGAGCCATTGTTCACATATTTTCGAGCCCTAGGAACAATTTTACACCCTCCAAATGTGATATTTTTATCAAAAAATGACAGTGTCAACTGTTTATGTCCCTCTCGTTCAATGAATTCTAAACAATATCGGAAGAACAGTCATCCCACATCATTCTTCAATAAAAAACAAAACTTTGAAGCCCAAGTAGCTTTTTTCAAGGTAAGTGTTGCTGAATAATCGCCGTTTTTGTAGCGGCCAGTCGATTGAGACTCCGATTTCAAAGTCGCGCATGGCGCGGTGCAAGCGCTACAAAAACGGCGATTATTCAGCAACTACTCACCTTGGAAATCGCTGCATGGGCTTAAAAGTTTCGTTTTTCGTTGAGAAATACTATGGAATTACTGTTTTTCCGATATTGTTTAGAATTCATTTAACGAGAGGGACATAAACAATTAACATTGTCATTTTTTGGTAAAAATATCAGTTTTGGAGAGCTGTAACATTGTTCTTAGGGCTTGAAAATATGTGGCTGGGGTCATTAATTAGAGCGATTGGCCTATTCTTTAAAATGAGCCATCCAGTGTCTCAATAACAATCGAACAAGCCAAATCATGATTGATTGAATGCGAAAAGAGCGCGCATTCACAATATTTTTTCACTAATTTGCCCGTAACTTTTGTTTCAATCAAGATTTTTTCAGAAATAAATTTATGTTGCAGACAACAAGATATATGAATTTAAACAATTAAATTATTATTTACAAAAAAAACTGACGGATATTGGGCCTGGAGACTTCCAAAAATCAATTCTCTGAACCAAAAAACATAAAAATAAACAAAGTCTCCGACTGGACATAGAACTGCATACGGCTACCCCCGTCAGCGCCCGGACTAATAGGAGGCAATAAGGAAAAGAATCTGGACGGAGTTCGAATCATGTGTGACTCATGAGAGTCTTCGTTTATGTGGATCTAACAAACTTTGGCCATTTTAAACACAAATATTATTTGAAATCATTAACTAGCCTAAATGTTATTCATGAGTGAAAAGCCCCTCGGAAAAAATATTGCCATGCTACAAGTGTATTTTCATAATGTTCTTCATTAATATTATTTTCCGTGAATAATTTTTATCTTTATTTCAAGACATTAGGAATTTACAACTGAAAATTTTTAATTTTGACATTTTAAAACTTCAATAGACATGAGAGGGTGCTTGTTTGAATTCCCGTGAGTTCCAGGTCCGGTTTGTTTATTTACCGCATAAATTCAGTTAAATAATGAAATATAATAATTTGCTTCTGTAGGAAATGTATTATTCAAATATACAATTTTTAAGAAACTCACTTAAATGATGCATATATGCTTATGACAAAATATAATTTGTTTCCAAGTTATTCAAAACTTGAAGGTGCTAGGAATTGACCCTCAGCATGCGGCCATCTTTCTGTATTGCGTGCGATTCAAACGCAAACACTAATCGCTTCCCAGATACAATGGAAGTATACGCGTGAGCCGCGCGTTATTTGAAATGGAATGCGGAATCTTATTACTATGAAACAAAACTTGATTCGTTGCAAACAATTGAAATTACAATTATTACTTAATGTAAAAAATAATCAGTTAATATATACAATTTTCTGTCGCTCAGATTACGAGGTCCACTGTGTCAGGTTGTGATGGACATATCCTGAAATAGATAACGTAGAATTTATAACTTGATTGAGAAGCCATCTATTCACATTATTCTACTTTTAAAAGTACAAAATGAATAGATTATCCAAACAAGGACAAAAATCGTATGAATTACTTAGTTCATCGAACATTTTGCAAGAATATTCGGTTAAAAAAATATGTTTTGGTTAATTGAGGTGAACATAAATGCCTCAATAAAATCTTTTTCATTATCCATAGGCAAACTTGCAGATTTGAAATTTTTTTTGCTCAATGTGTATCTTCTCAAATTTCTTAAACATCGAAAATGAAATTCTGAAAATATACATAGTTATGGAATAACTATGTATGACTAGCATGCAAGCATAAAATATATAAATAAATCAATCATTTTAGAATGGTGAAGCACGTATATAAAAAGAATATGAAAGTGCATTCGTACACTGGAATCGCGCAAGTTGTCCAACCTTGGGCGTTTTTATCAAAGGGCCTTGGATAACTTTCACGAATGCTAGGACGTAAACACCTATTGTACTCAGCGGTAATGGGACGTGGCGAAAACCTCTCTCCAAGCCCTTCGGCTCATCGCGTCCACGAGCGAATTCTCGGAAGGACAACTCCCGGGATGAAAACTTGCTTGATCCCAGTATATAAGGAAAATATGAAGAGTTTTTACATGGGAATTCGAAATTAGAGAAAGTAGAACAACAGTTTTCTTTTTACAAAGTCTATAATATTATTCCGAAGTTTTATACTAATGTGCAATAGTTCGATATTATATTTTTATCAAGAATCTGAATGCATAATGTACTTTGTTCAAGTAAAATATAGTTATCATTTGTCAAATCACGAAAACGTCATTTAAAAGATAGCTCAATCCACCCGGTATTCCAAGATGCAATTAAGCTGTCCTCTTTGCAAGAACTGGAGCCTATTAATGCATTGAGACATATTTCGCAACAAAGCTTTATCATACTTGTCCCTTCGATGAGTCTGTACTGAATTTCCCTATTTCTTCAAGTTCTTGCAGCTGACTTTCCGAAAGAAACTTTTTCTCCTTTAATTTGTTCATTATTTTCTCCATAGAAGCAATTTTTAATTTGGCTCGCTGCCATTTGCGAGATACTTGGTTTTTTTCTTGTTTCTCTTTCTTCAATTGCTTTTGAAAGCTTTCTCGTATACGCTGTTTCGTAGGAGAATTGAACACTCGTTCCGGAGAAACAGACGTTGCTCGATCCACAAACTCTTTCACTTTTAAATCTGCGAAATAGATTTCTTTTATTTCTTACTTTATTTCATACGCATTGTATACTACGGAAATTGAATAATGAGTCACCTTTATCCGGTGAAACTGAAGTTGCTCGATCCACAAGCTTACTTGCTATTGGATCTGTGAAATATATTTCAATTTTAGTATCCTAAATTTGTGAATTTTTTTTTTCGTGTAGGGGAAAACTTCCTACAGTTGATAGCTTCATATCGTGGATATATATGAATAAAAGTAAAACGCCAGAACCAAATTTAATTTACAGATTCTGTATGATTACTCATGACAAAAATACATCTCAAAACAGATTTACATGTTCTTATTGGTTATAAAAACCAAAATAACAAAAATGAGTAGTTTTTAACAAGATAAACTAACAAAAAAATTAAAACTTGTTTTTTTGTTAATCATTCAACTACTTACATTTTAACGGGTCAATTTTTTATTTGAATGTATTCAATTTCGAAAACATAAGTACAATTTTTAGATTGGAATTTCCAATAAAATTTTTTTTGGAATATTACAATGAATTCAATAAATATAATAGACAATTATTTTGGATCATATTATGTTTACTTTCCAAATTATGAATATTAACTCACCACATTCTTTCTCTATTTCAACTTCCATAAAATCCTCTTTTTCCGGGTTTATCAGACGATCCACTTTGCATTCATCTAAAGTGAGGGGCGGAGATCTTTTCGATGTGCTTTCTTTCATTTCAGGAATAATAATTTTCCAATTCTCGTTGAACATTCCAGCCAGAACCGGGTTTGCCTCTGATTCGATGCCATTCTCGTGGTCGTCATCCTCACATGGTATTTCGCAAAAGTACTAAGCGAATAATTCAATCATAAAACTTAAATTGTCTTTCTCTATCCCCGTTTCTATGACTTCATATGTGTATCAGGAAAAAGAGTACTTTACGTTTATTGGACCGACTGATCACCCTTACTTTATGTTTACTATATATTTATGTTCCATTACTTATATTTCGTTAAAAATTTCACTTACGAATGGAGCGAGGAATGGAGTAACATTTTCTCGTAGTCTGACAATCGACAAACTTCTGTCGAAATCTGTTTCGAGAAAATGATTGGAGCAAACTCGCCATTCATTAGACACTTCTTTTTCATTCAATTGTAACGCGTTAACCCATCTTTGCCTTTTTAGTTCGTTCTTTGGAAAACTGTCAAAAGAGTCAAGATTGAATTATAATATAATATTTCGATGAGTCAAACATAACCTCAAGCTCGAATAACTCACCGATGATAAGTCACTTTCCTGCCATTTCTATCAAACTCTTCTTGTCCGCTGTGCTGTTCTAAAGCGTTTTTGCAATTTTTTAGTACACATTTACCTCTTTTACGCGTTCTACCACTCATTTTCGCAGCATGATATTTATTTCATGTATTTGTTTACTATTTTCAAAGTACATGCAATCTTGGAACACAAACACAACCCCTCACACCGCGTCTAACTTTGAAGCTTTGCACACATCGACATAAAGAAATAAAGCGATAACGTTGTAGGGATAATGTAAATGGGGTTTAGAAAGAGAGAAAAACATCTGAGCCGTCGGTCGCCCTTTATCTATTCCAGGACTGTGTCAAGTGAATCTGGGGCCCCGCACAGTGCCTAAATACTCTCTATGGTCAATTCCATCTGTAAACTATTATAAACAATGGACTTTGAATGTGTAGTTATAATGAATTAAAAATTTGAAAACATACTTGCAAAATATCCTATTTTATTGAACTTATATAAAAAACTTGGTAACCTTAAATTCTTCTTGCAAATCGATTGAAAGTACTTTAATAATAATCCTTTGGCAGTAGCGTAGATAGCTCTGAGTAATGGGGGGGGGGGGATAGAGATTGTTCAAAAGGTAGTCCACTATTTCCTGACTAACCCGAATCATGTATTACCAACTCCGATGGGGGGGGGATATATCCTCCTGATCCCCCCTCCTATCTACGCCACTGTCCTTTGGTGAGAAATAAATTTACATAGGAACATTAATATCAACGGATTTAAGATTTTGAGTGAAGGTAAAAATATTTCTGTTCAACATTAACATTAAGGTGAAAACTTAGATGCACAAAGAACTATCTTGCACAGGTCTCGGAGTCTTGGACTCATTTTAAGAAACCAAAAATATTGTAGGAAGTGTCAGATGTTTAAAAAATAGTGTCATACAATTTTTCAAGTAATTAAAATTACATGTAGTCCAAAATCGAAAAGTGTAAAAGGGAAATTTAACCTTATCTTTTAACAAAGATTTCCAGTTTTCTAACCTTTTTTTTTAAAACTATTGAAAAGGAATTTCTATGCTTCGATTTTATTTAATTATTTGCACCTTTTCCATTTCTTGACCTGAATTCGAACTAAACTGATAGAGCTAAATAAGAAAATCCAACTATTTCTGGTTGAAAGTTCATTATTTGCAAATGAAAAGTCTACGTTTAAATTTTTGGTTTAGAATTTTTTTTTTTTTAATAATTTTAGTACTAAGATAACATCAAAATAGCATTAAAATGCACGTGACAATGTTTCTATGAGATAAAAAGTAATAATTTGTATCACATAGTTAAATATTTCAACTGTCCCTCGATTGTCCCAACTATCCAGCCCCCAGCATTATTAGGGGGGGGGGGATATCTCCCCCATCGAAGTTGGTAATACATAATTGAGGTTAGTCAGGAAATAGTGAACTACCTTTTGAACAATCCCCCCCCCCCCCCAATGACTCAAAGCTATCTACGCTACTGGTATACACATCTTCATAACGCCTACAAACCGCACAGGCTTTTACCATTTTTAATAATAATTTACATTTAATATAATAAAATGAGAATATTTGAAAGGAACAACGAAAGTCACATTTTTGGGGCATTCAGCCATTTCGGATATAAGGCACGGTCCTGTGCTTCATTAAGATCCACCCATCAAAAATGCTCTCGACCAAGCAACTTTATTTAGAAAGAGACACTGTCACGGCTCAAATGTTTTCTCTCTTTCTAAACCCCATTTCATTGCCCCGCACAGCGGGGGCCGCGGAAGGTATTTTCGAGCGGGGGGGCTCAACTGCCCACGGCAACAGAGAAGCGAGAAAAAAAGGTCATCGGACAAAATTATGCACAGAAATACCTGAAAAGCTGGGAGGGATCAGCCCCCCCCCTCCCCCGTTTTCCGTTCGGTGGGGCTTGAGTCCCCTAAGCCCCCCGCTTCCGCGGCCCCTGACGCACAGCGTGATCGGTCCGTTTATATATGTCGATGGGGTGACTTCTGAACGGTTCACCCAGGTGAGCCCGAACACTCAACACGCTTGGAACGCTACCCAGGATAGTTTACTCTCTGTTTTTCCATTTTGATATTTTTTAGGCGGAAATATTTGAATTGAAATTCATTGGTCAATGGAGCAGTGACAGAACTGTGATTTTTCGATTGTTGTTATAATACATGTGGTTATAAGAATATATAGCTATAATATACAATAATGTATATAAAATTATATATTATGAGTATGTATAATAATATACTCCCATTGATATGTAAATTTGAAAAATTGTGATTGAATGGGAAGAATGATTAAATTATAACTATAATTATATTTTCTGGAATATACATGGCCTTGAAGTTTTTATAATGTATTCTCAGATATGTAAACATCATTTCAAACATATAAAATTTTTTCAAATTTTTCATCAAATATTGCAGAGAAACATAAAGAACTATACTTGTTCTATAAGAAATTGGAAATGAGTATTCAAAATACTTGATAAAAAATATTTGTAAAATAAAATCATTTTATAAGAACATAAGTATAAATTAATGTGAATTCAAAAAAAAAAAAATGAAATAAAAATTAGACGATTTTAACTTCAAAGTTTAAAATTCAGTTATTTGAATGATTGTATATTTCAGGTACATTTTCCTAGGTATTTTAAAAATGTATTCGCAATTTCATTCAGGACTCGCATACTCTTTTATTAATTATTTTTTGATGTCATAGGAAATTTGCACAGATTTTACATATTTAAATGTCCTTAACTTTTCCCTCTGAGTGCAGACATCTTGCCAGATGACGTTTCAACTTGGAGTACCAATATGGCTGCGGATGCGTTGCGAATTCCAAAACTTTTCTCCCATTTCTCTCGTAGTGGTTATGTTTGGAATGGAATGGAATGTGTACATTCAAACGGGATTGGATAATTTTTTTTAGAAACCAATAGAATCGCGGCGTCTTTCTGCAATACTTTTATCTCTCTCTGTTTATTTTTATAGTGTAAACACATTGCCACAAATTCCAGAATAGCAGGACAGATCCTTTTCGCGATTCGTTCCAACCGTTCTCGTGGTTCTCACTACCTAAAAGTTGATTTTTTCCGTAAAATGACGTGTTTCTCGCTCGCGGTCGTCACTCTTGTGTAAATCAATCGATATCAAATGTGACATTGTGACATTAGTGGTTAGTGTCTTAATCATATCAACTCGGCGGAGACAATATCGCCGGGCTCCCGAAAACGAGTGATCTTTTTTTCAATTCTTTTGTCATCTTTTGTGTGATGAAGATGACGCAGCCGGTCCTGTGAGATGGTGACGATTGTCAAGTTCACCGTCATCCTGGACCACGATGATCCCCAAGATGGGACTGACGCGACCGGCTAGGAGAAAATGAAGGAATAATCGATTTTATTCTTTTGGGATTGGCAGTTATTCATTATCTCCAAGTTGAACGAATATTAATTGTTCGTCGTTCAGTCATTCAATGACTACAGGACATCATTTTCGTCGGGTCACGGCCACACTTGGGTAAGGAATTTTATTGTTCGATGTTTCTGTACTTGTTTTCACTATACTTTTTAGTTCTTTATGGTGAGAAATCAGAATTAATAATAATATTCCATTGTTGCATTGATTCTGAGTCACCGTTTTTCGTATGAAGTTTGTTTATTATTCATCAGCTTTTCTTTTTTTTTTTTTGTCGAATCTGCTTATTGTTTATGTTATGATGAAAATGTAAAAATAATGTCTAAAAAGTGGTTCTTAGTCAATTTGTAGATATAATGTGAGCGAAAAATTTTTTTAAATCAAATATTGTAGCTTGTCTCGTTTTCCAAAAAAGTGAAATTTCTTTCATTTTCAATATACATATCTTCAAAATAAAAGTTCATAACACATTTTTAAATTTTTTTTTTGTGATAGTTTTTGGCTTTTCACTTTTTGTGTCTTCTCTCGTGACGTTTTTCCAACATCTATTTTTTCATTTTCAATCTTGATTTTTACGATTAAAAGAGAATCTACTCGTCTGTTCAAATAATAAACCAACTTTTCTCAATTCATTTCTTCAAAACTTGTGTCCTTCGTCCATAAATTCAATTTTTTTTTAAATTTATTTTCTTTTTTACGGTTAAAACAAAAACTACGCGTTTAATAAACAATAATCAATTACAAATTCATTCATCTTTTTTGGGCCAATAAATTTTTGTCTCTCAATTTTTTTTCATACCTCGCGTCATTATTACATAAATTTACTTTCGCCATTCTCAAAGTTATTTGTCACGATTAAAATGAAAACTCCGTATCATATCAAAAACCAATTTGTCACACATATTCTGCTCTTCTTGCGATGAACATTTTTCTTCTATTCGTTTTTTTCTATGCTTGTGTCGTTTGGCAAAAAAATAAGTTTTCTAATTAAAATTTTTTTTTTAAATCAAACAAAACTACGCGTCCTGTCAAAAAGTAATTATTGAAGTATTTGTTTATATTTTTCATAGTTCTACCGAAAATGAGATTTTTAATTTTTCATTAGTTTTTGCACTGTAAAAACTTGAAGTTTCGATTTTTCTCCATATCATGCGATATTTCGATTGAAAAGAGATAAATGGAAATAAGTTGTTCGTTTTTCTAAATACTACAAAGAATCGTACATGAAATTTCCGAATCTTAGAGAAGAAAATGGTCTCAAAAATTTTGAAATTGCTCTAGCTTTTGGAGTTTTTATTCAAAAGTAGCTGGTAAACAAACTTGATATTCAGTTTTCGACACAAGAGAAGTCTAGCAAAACGTGGATATTTGATAAAAATAGTGAAGGGGAGGTTCAAATTTGGAACAAATCTTATACCTTTCTTGATAAGAATGTTATAATTAATTTTCAACCAAATAAATCAATCCTGGACCGGAGCAAAATGATGTTTGACCTAAAAATTTGTATTTTTAACCAAGAAGTATAACTTTCTACACAAAAAAACACGATTTATTGACATAAAACATTAATTTCCAAGGAGAAAAGAAAAATTTTATATTAAAAATATCAATTTCGTACAAAATAGTTTAATTCTTAAAAAAAATAAAGTTCAAACTAAAATAATAAATTTGAAAAGAAATGATTTTTTCAACAAAAAAGTTCAACATCCACTAAAATTGCATAAATTCTCTAAGGATATTATTTTCTAAACATTGATTTGATAAAATTGAGATTTCAAATTTGAACTTTGTAATTACGAAATCTTGTTCAAAGAGGTTGTTAATTTTTTAGACAGCGAAAATAAGGGAAAATGATTCGGTACTAGAAACGTATAAGGTAAAAGATTTATAAAATAATTTACACTCTATCTCTGAAATCTCAAATTTGTATTATAAACTTGAAATTTTTTCCTTAACTTCGCGACGAATTTTTATGTACAAATTATAATATAAACCGAAAATTGAAATTAATTATTGGCATATAGGCTACTCGTAACGACTTTTAATCAAACTAATTTACATTTAAACGTCTTGTCCGAAAAACTTGATATGCAAATTATGAGTGTCCAGATACCAATAAAAAAACGATTGATCAAACCTTCAGACTTCAGAATTATATGACTCTTTATATCTCTAGATTAAGTAAGATTTAAAATTCGTCTTTGAGATAAAATAACCAACTTGTCTAAAAGTCTACTTCAAGATAGAAATAAAAATGTCCTGGTTGATATTGTCGCAAAATATGGAATAGTTTGCAGATTGTGTTTTTTACCATTCAAAATTCAAAAAGTGGAATTGATTTCTTTTCCGAACAAAAATATTAACACTAAAAAGTTTCATGTAATTTCCTCGAAACACTTACAAACTTTTGAAAATTCGATATGCTTTAAGGGTCTGAACTTTTGAATAAAGAAAATGTTTTTTTGATATCTTTTCAAATTAGAAACAGTATTAAATTTTGTGGTTTCATTACATCACGAGTAATACAGTTATAAGAGAAACTTTTAATGCATAATTTTTTGTTTATAGTGGAAATAATATTTCTGAATAAGATGAAAATTAAAAAGTATATTCTTTACCGTGATTTTTTTGTATGATTTCTTTGTGAAAATCGCACTTATATTAAATGCACACTGATTTCTAAAAGAATTTTCCCGTTACTGTATGAAATTTACAAACAACGTATAATTTTCCCACGACTATCATAGGACTTAAAAATACTGGTAATTGCTGTGGGAAATTTACATACATAATCATGACATAAAAAGATAAAAATACCAGTATCTATTGTGGGAAATTGACCAAAGTTCACGCAAGTAATGATTTGGAATTAAACAGAAAAAAAAACGAAATATTCTGCAATTTTTCCCAAAGTTTGTACCTTTATATCGATCGTTAAATTTCTCTCATTATTGGTATAGATTTCCCGCAGAAATTACTTATATTTTTATGTTCTAGAAAATTTAGAGTTAATGAAAATTCAAGACCTTTACCAAAAAATCCATTTGGTTTTAAAATCTCAATTCGAGAAAGATTATTAGAGCTTTTAATTTGAATGAATATTCTTGGACTTGCAAAAATTCGCAAGTTGAAAACAACAAAGTTTTGAGGCCTTTGCGATTCAACTTTCCGGTTCTTTCCCGGAAACACATTTTAGGAAAGATAGCGGGATATTCTATTCGAAAGAGGGGATTATTCTTAAGAATAGAATTTTGTATATCATTTTGTGGAAATTTATCAAGTTCATATTTGCGAAATGTTTGAAAAGAATAAAAAGAATCTCCCAAGACATTAGGTTCCTGAATACGGTTAAATAAAGTTTGATGTAGAAAAGTTAGCGAATTCCGAGAAAACCAGCCGAAGATTCTTATATTCGAATTCCATGGATAGCGATCAAAAATAGAATTTTTTCGCAGAAATAGAGACATGCTTCCAAAATATAGAGATGCTGCACAAGAATAAAAATGTTTTGATCCAAAAAATAATTCTGTTTCGAGAAAATCAAAATTGAAGATCGCGATATCTCACTACAAAAGAAATTTATTTCTGAAAAACACAAGCAAAATAAGAAGATACATTGTTCTTCAGTAAATAATGATTTCGAAAAATCCTAATTGTAAAAAGTGGGAGAAATTTTCACTACGTTAAAATTTTTCTTCAAATTTTCACCATTTTTCATACAATAAATCCATTTTCGATAAAAATGTCAAGTATGTAGTTCTGTACTGCCATCCCTAATTTATAATTTTGAATTGAGATTTTTTTCACTGGCAAAAAAACTTGAATGCCGGTCTTATGGTCGACAATTCTACTATTCGGTGGAAATTTCAACTATTCTCTTACAATTTCTACTGTTGCGTAGAAAATCTGAAGGTTGATTCTTTCTAATTAGAAGGCTACTATAATATTTTTTATCTAGAATTCATTTTTTTTAGGTTAAGAATTGCACTGATTGGTGGGAAATTCAGCTTACTGTAGAAAAGCTGGGTGGGGACTTGACCGGGAAAAAATCGGGAAATGACCGGAAATTGATTTAAAAACTGGGAATTTACTTGACTTAGCCTAGACTGTGAAAAATTCTACCGGAAAAATACAAGAAATTACCGCTTTCTTTTTATGATTCAAAAAGAGATCTTATCATTTTTGAAAGAATGTAGCGTTCCTCAGGGTGGCCGCTGGACAGGGAAACCGGGAAATGACCGGGAATTCGAATGGTGACCGGGAATTTCCGAAGATTTAAATAAAACTCGATATTTTGCTGGGAAAATTGGTTTTAATGGTATTATGACTATCCATTAGGAAATTCAATTGTTTCGCGAAAGGTTCCTTTTTCTATTGAATAATCATATTCTCTTTTTTTGTGTTTAAAAATTCA
>WSXT02000094.1:0-15195 GCA_011762715.2 Neuroterus valhalla
CGAGAAATCGGCATGGACTTTGGATTGGATAAGTGTGCCAAGATTCATCTGAAACGCGGACGAATAGCAGGTATAGAAAAGGACCCTGTGCTTGTTGATCGAAGTGCTATTAGACCCCTTAGCGCTGGAGAGACCTAAAAATACCTGTGTGTGCCTAAGAGCCGCATTCAGGATACAACATCAGTAAAAGAGGTTCTCCAAAGCAGATACAAACAGCTGCTCCGACGAATTTGGTCGGCAGACCTGTCGTTGTTGAACAACATATCTACGACTAATATGCTTGCCGTCCCAGTTCTACTCTATTTGTTTGGGGTGGTTCCATGGACGAAGAGCGAGCTCAGGGCCCTTGATGCCACTACGCGCAAGATGATGCATATGAAGAAAAGCTTGCACATCAACTCGTCCGTTTTGCGCTCATACATCGCACGCCCTAAAGCGGACGCGGACTTTTCAATATTAAATGCCTATACAACCGAATCATCCTTAGTATTGTTCATATCATCGCGAACGGTAGAGATCCTCTCCTAGCAATGGTCAGGAATCACGAAATGAACGGGGAAGGAGCGTTCCTTTACAAAGCCGCGGAGAAGTTAGCTGAAACACTTGGCCTGGAACTCTACATCAGGAGTGAGGACAGTGCACTACTCCATCAAGATTCCTCACTTCACAAAATAACACAGGTGAAGAATGCGGAGGCCAAAAACTTCCTAAATCATCATGAAGAAAAGGTAATTCACGGAATATTCTACAGAATTGTTGAAGAAAAATCCTTGTCATATGAGTTAACGTTTGCTTTCCTCGAATCATCTGGACTTAATTCAGGAACAGAGAGTTTCATTTTCGCGTGTCAGGACGGTGTAATTTCCACCTCAGCATACCGTAGAAGCATTTCACGTCAAAAGGTTTCCAGCGATAGGTGCAGGGCGTGTTTGAAACTCCCTGAGCACCTATGGCATGTACTATCGAATTGCCCTATTCACGCAGGAACGACGAATCTGTACAGGCACAATGCTGCCTTGAGAGTATTTTACCACCATCTTTGTAGCTCTTATGGTGTTGGCCGCGACCCTGCCCCGCCGAACGCTCCAAGGAGGATTGAGTCTATTGTTGAGAACGAGGAGTGCCGAATCTACTGGAACTACGATTTCTCAGCAATAGCCCCAATCCAACATACAAGACCTGACATCGTGCTCCTTGACAAACGTGACCGAACTATGTTTGTGATCGAATTCTCGGCCCCAGCTGACTACTGCTGTAGAGGACTAGCTGTAGAGAATTCAAATTTTTGGTAGAAATTGATATTTTTTGTTTGAAATTCATACTTGCTGCCCCCTCTCTCCCCTTCCCTCTCTCGCCCCCCCCCCCCCCAAAACCATAATTTCCTGTTCAATTTCTAATTCGTTCACTCTTGTAGTAGATTGTTAATGGTGGTTCATTTAAACCAAATAAAAAATTTTAGAAATTGTTGCCGTTACAAAACTTCCTCTATGAGGAAGCACAAGGGTTCAAGTTGTGACCAATCAATCCTCTGTGATTAGTTACTAATCTAATTTTTTTATCCAGTTATCTTGTTTATCATCAACGTGTTCATTAATAAGACAATAGAAAAAAAGAAATAAGATCAAGGTACAAATGCGTGAACGCAGGGTGGCAGCGTTATCAACGTAATTAGGGCTAGTAGTGATTTAGGTAAGAGTGATTCCTATCTTGAGTACATTTCTTTATCAATTTTTTCTCTTCAAAATCGGCAGATGTAAGGAAGAATTATATTATTTTCAGCCATTCGGCTTGTAAAGGGTACTTCCTTAGGCTGGCAATCAAAATTCGTAGAAAATGCTAGTCATCCCGAAATTGAGGTTATTTACAGTTAATAGGATTAGAAGAACCAAACTCGCGAGTTTAAATAGCGAAATACTGAGATTCCTGAAAAAATTATCAGTCTTCATTGGATGAATTGCTATCATCCTAACAAATTTGGGTCAAATTTATTCAGCTCTCGCAATAGTATCAGCACCAAACAAAACATCGGCAACCTGAACATTATTCTCATAAAACCCTTGTGCAAAAGGAAAGTTTGGACCCTCATGTTGCGCTGTTTGTATAATACACTGTTTGTTGAAAAGCTCCAAGATTTTCCGTTTGAATAACTTCCATGGGACCTAATTGTTTATTTTTTGAAATAAACTGCAAATACGGCTTTTCGGAAGTTCCTCCAACACCCAAGAAACGATATAAATCTTCATAAAGTACATCAGATATCACGTCATGATGAACTCAGAAAAAGAGAATACAGGTGAGAGCTGATTTGAAACTGAACCAGTGAGGATCAAGCCAAAGAGGATTGCTTGAGCGGTCAGTGTTCCTAAAATTCCTTCTTTCAATCCTGGTTGTAAACAGGATACAAACAAGTCTGCCCCTAAAATAAAATCTGCATTCGAAGTTTTGAATGAGTCCGGGTCAGCCAACAAACATCCCCCCACCCCCTCCTCCTCGTCTGATCTTACAGGTGGATGGTAAGATGTGAGCTTTAGTAGTACTTATGACTCCACGTCAAAAAATTTACAACACTTCTATTCTGGAAGTGATTTCCAGCGTTGGTCGAGAAGATCAAATCAAGACTTGGCAGTAATCAGAGTGAGGTTGGCTTTAGCATTTGGTTATCAAACTTGTTATAAAAATTTTAAAAGAGTTATTTGAGTATGTAGGAGTTCATTCAGCAAAAGAATAACAAGTCTTATTACAAATGAAGAAACTCATCTCTATAACTTCGACGAAGGCGAATTGCTTATTCCTCAACGCAAAGTAGCGAGTAGTGTTGATTGTAGTCTACCTTTATTTGTGTATTCATACACTTTTAATAATCCAGCTGATTGGTCGAAGGTTAAGCAGCATATGTTTATAGAGTGCGATAAGAAAACCGCAGCAATAGAGCGCACCTGATCCTCTGAATGAGACGGTAGAGTACCAGAGCATGAATGAATCACCCGACGTAGGCCCTCTCCTTCTCATATGATAAAGATTCATTTTTTCAACTTTTCGAAATGTATAAAAAATTTCCCTTTTTTTTAGTCCTAAATCACACTCAATGCAGTCTCAAAGGACCATGTTTAATTGTATGATGAACCCGGGTAATTTTAATTGAGAACGGTTATGATTTCATTTGCACTGTATCAGGTTGAGTCAAAAATTCCAAAATTTATTGAGTGAACATCGTAGAATCGTTATTTATTCAAAAGTTTTCGCGCCTAAGACATCCTTTGATCGTCGAAATATTTTCCGCTATTTCAATTCATAAAATAATAAGGATGAACTTGGCGTGAATCGGGCAATGCTAACGTGAACTTTCTTGCTAAACTGTCAAATCCTTGCCTTCTTACATACTGACTTCCAGGAAACCCGAGTGGTTTCCACGACGATCCTCGATCATTCTCACACTATCATAATCATACGCAATATTCACACGTTACAGTGTGATTGTATGATTCGAGACATTAGGACATTAAGAGAATTCCACAGGTTTCAAGACGGTTCTTAAAAATTGAATAGACTACTACACGATTATACGGTATTTTCCAGTCTTCTATAGCATTTATTAGAATTTCACATATTTCTAGAGAATTTTAGAAGAATTTCTCAGATTTCCGGGAATTCCACCGAACCTCAAAACAATTCAACAGATTTCAAGAACATTTTCCAGAACTCCATAGATTTCAAGTGATTTTGCACATTTTCAGAGACTCGTATAAAATGTTATTGTATTCACAAGTTCCCTACATATTTCAAGTGAATGCAATAGATTTTGGTATCAAAGATACTTTTACAGAATTCAACAGTATTCACAAGTATTCTGCAGAAATCGATAGAATCCCACAGATTTAAGGAGGAATTACCAAAATTAGACAGACCTTTTACGATTCTACAGTATATGCTACAGAGAATCCTAGACGATTTCACAGGTTTCTAGAGAAGAATTCCACAGGTTCCAAGGGAATTCTGAAATAATAAAATGAAAGAACTCAAGAGAAGTCTACAGAAATTCAGGAGTATTTCTTAAATTCCTAGGAAGATCTACAAGAATTGCACAAGTTCCCAGAAAATTTTAATAGAATTTGAAGGAATTCCACCAGCGCAAATTAAGCTTGTGCTTATGAGAATGTCTCTCGAAACCACCAATGATTTGATAGAAGGCGCTGTCATCGGTGTGGGAAGGGACCTCGATAAGAAGCTCCTGGGGCGAAAGAGGTGATCGTCAGTCTGAAGACACAGACGAAAAAAGATGCGGGAACAATAGTCACCTTCATGGAAGTGAAGTGGGCGAAAGAGACCACCGCAAGCCTCCCAGAAGCCGACACATCTAGGCCTTTGCTAAGAAATTGAGGACCAGGGGTTAATCATCTACAACTGCAGCCGCGAACTTGTCGGAAGGGCAAGAAAGAAGAGGGAGAGTCAGAACAATCTTGACCCGAGGCGTTTTCGATACAGCCAGTCGAAGTATTGAGCTATGCTCACTTCCTCAGGAATATCAAGAGGATGGGAAATCCGTACGGACACCCCTGGTGTCAAAATCAAGAATGTGTCGGAAACCAGGAATAACGACCTCCTCATAGAGGTTCAAGCTGAGGCAAAGGCCAGGGCGAAACTGACTTCTATCCTTAGGGAGGCTGTCGGTAGCGGGTGCAACGTGCGTGAGCTAGTTTCCCGCATTGGGTCAAGACACTCGACCTCGATATGACCGCAGAGGGCGAGGATGTCGAAGAAGTAATAAGAAGGCACTTCGGCCTAAGACGATCTGAGGGTACAACCTACTACCTGGAGGTTTAGCTGACCCTTCTTCGCGCCGCGCTTGACTTACTTAAGGAATGTCATATTCGCAATCTACTGTTTTTAGCAATTTCAGAAATATGTCAATTGAATTTGTAAGATGAAGATAAGTAATTAAGCTTAGTTAAAGGATGTCATAAATAAATTCATAGTGAACTCTATTCCATACTACCATGAGGTTGAGTTCAAGGTGTGTTTTTTGTACATTATGCTTCGAAAACTCACTTCAACTTTGCAGGAACTCCACCTCAATCCATAAGTTTAAAGTACACAACAGTTCGATGTTCAAGAAGCTACTTTGATAGAAAAGAAGGGTGGGGATGCTCCATTTATTTATTTAAATTAGCTTTGTTATCGGGATACGTTGCATGCTATTATTCTCGAAAATGAGTTGCCAGGTACACATATAATTACGAGCTGTTGGAAAGGATATTGCGGTGTGGATCAACTCCATCCCACAAACATACACTCACACAAGCACTCTACAGAATTAAAAAATCTTATCTTCTGTAATTACCAGCCTCTGAGTAAGGTATCGAAGCATAGTAAGGGTTCGCTAAGCCTCCAGGTAGTAGGTGGTACCCTGAGATCGTCTAAAGCCAGTTTTTCAATGCACAAATAACAGGAGAGGTGAAGGTCAGGTTGATGAGGGAATTTTCCAGGAGGAACCTGAAAGTCTACGTTAAGCTGAGCCAAAAGTTGACCGTGAAGCTGATACGCGCGGGACACCTCAGAGTGCTCTGCCGCGTGATGAAAAAGGTAAAATTGACCCGGTGCTATTGCTGTCAGAGCTACGGTCATATGGCAGTAGCCGGGACTGTTCCTGACAGAAAGGCGTGCTGCTGAGATTGCGGCAAAGAGGGACACAGGTCTGTGGAGTTCGACCGTGCTCTACACTACTACTTGTACGCCACGAAGCAGGACGGTGTCCGCCATGACCATCCATCGATGACTGCTAGGTGAAGCGTGTTCCGAGAGGCAGCACCGAAGGGGAAGACTCGAGAAATTGCAAGGTGAACCCTGACAATGTGTTAAAGGCCAACGAGACCGATGCGTGACAATGTCGAGCTACTGAGGGCGATGCATAAATATAAATGTCATAAATATCAGGACGCCGAGGCACAGCGTAGTGACCGTACCCCCTCCTCCCTAAAGTAATGCGAAAGCGGTTTCGGGGACTTGAGTTGGCGCGAGGGGATGTGAGTTTAGTGGGTATTGCCGTTTTTCAGGCCAAGTCCCACACTATGTGCGTAAGTGAATTCTCACCTCCTCCATCAAACAAATATTATATATAAAGTTGTTCTTTATCATGGTTACGGAAAGCGACCAGATATTTAGAATATCTATTTTGTGGTTCAAATTAAAATGTAACTATCCTTGTTAAGAATTAATGTGACTTTAAAATGGAAGTATACCTCATTTAATGCGTTTCGCATTATATCGCAAGTTCATACATTTGAGGTAAGGATGCCAATTTGTGGTGTGACCTAAAAAGTATACAAGTTAGCATTTTTTTATAGTTTTTTGTGATGCAAGTTTCGTATGCAAATGTCATAAAAAAGGATGGGAATACTGGTGCTTTCGCTAAAACAACTTTGATTTATTATTTTGATTGTTTTTATGAAACTGATCCATGTATTTCACGTATTTTGCGCTATCAGGCCATCACGAGTTTTGTTCAAAAAATTTATGATGACGCTTCTACTATTATATTATTAATTTTGACTTGTACATTTCCATTTTAGAGGATTTTGGCAGAAACACGAAGTTGCTGTAAAAGCAGCCCGTCAAGATCCGGATGAGGAACCTAGTGTCACATTAGAAAATGTTCGTCAAGAGGCGAAGCTCTTTTGGCTGCTTAAACACGAGAACATCGTACAACTCGAAGGAGTTTGTTTAAAAATGCCAAACATGTGTCTTGTTATGGAGTATGCTCGAGGAGGTAGTTTGAATAGGGTTCTTAGTGGTAGAAAGATCAGGCCAGATGTACTTGTCGATTGGTCGATTCAGATCGCTCGAGGCATGGACTATCTTCATAATAAGGCTCCCATCAGTCTCATTCATAGGGATCTGAAGAGTTCTAACGGTAAGATTACAATTAATTACATTACACTATCCCTGTATGACCCCTTCGCTACTGGAGAGTACTTTCTGTTATCGAATTTCCGGCTTTATTCTCTTCGGCACTTTCGGGTGGTGGAGATGCACCGTATGAAGAGTCGGACGCTTGTCGCTCTGATTTGATTTCAACTTCTCTGGCGCCTTCGGGAGTTATCGACTTTTCTCACCCCCCTTCCGCCATAAGAAAGGCTGGGTCTGCATTTGATTTCGCTGTAGCTAGATACATGTGGAAAAGTCGGAAAAAGTTGGAATAAAACCCCAATGAAATTGTTCATTCAAATAACATTGTTTGATTTTTTTGTGGTTACAAGATTTAGTTAGATAACATTGTTTGATTCTTTTGTGGTTACGATATTCAGTGTTGCTAAGCGAGCCGATAGAAAACGATGATCTCCAATATAAAACACTGAAGATAACCGATTTTGGCCTGGCAAGAGAAGTCTACAAAACTACCCGTATGTCGGCAGCTGGCACGTATGCCTGGATGGCGCCAGAGGTCATCAAGAAAAGTACTTTTAGCAAAGCGAGCGACGTTTGGAGGCAAGTTTAGTTGAACATATAGAAAGATCTGGCATCAAATTGAAATTTAATTTACTATGTTTGGTGTATATTATAAAAGTAATGATTGCAGTTGTATACAACGCAGTCCGAATAAATTTTGAGTGTTTTGTTTATTCAATTACAGTTATGGCGTTCTTTTATGGGAGCTTCTAACCGGAGAAACACCATACAAAGGTATCGATGCTTTAGCAGTTGCTTACGGAGTTGCCGTAAATAAACTCACCTTGCCAATCCCATCCACTTGCCCGCAACCTTGGAGGTTTCTTATGGAAGGTATGTTCCACACTTAGAATGGATTGTTAGGTTAAAGGAGTTCTCAAATACAGATTTGATAATCATTATTTGCACTGAAAATGATTTGACAGCTTGCTGGTCTTCGGATAGTCATTGCAGACCAGATTTTACTGAAATTTTGCAAGCCCTGGATGGGGTAAGAAGTGCTTTTGCTGCCACACCGCACGAGTCTTTTCATACGATGCAGGAAGATTGGAGGCTTGAGATCGAGCAAGTTCTTCATGGACTGCGCATGAAAGAAAAGGTATTTATTGCCTTCATCTAATTTTCAATTTCGTATAGATGGATAAAAGATTAGTCAGGCGATCACGCCAGGATCTCCCTGGCAGCGATTGAAATTCAGGAAAATGAAACTGGTTCTCAGTAAAACGGCGGCATATTTCTGGCACGCGTGCATGGTGCGTAGGTAACGAACCAGTAATGGCTTCGCACCTCCGATAGCACTAATGACAAACAAAACCATTTGAACTGAATACTCTCAGTAAAAAAGTCGCTTTAGCTCCCTCATAAGGTCCTGATTCCTCTCCGCATTTTATCTCTCCTTTACTATAATGTTGCTGTTAGCTGGGGCTATGCGACAAAGACTGCAATAACGCATTCTCAGTGCCATATTCTGTCTGTAGAGATATGACATTTATGGTACCCAGAATGTTTATGGCAAGCTCAGCACCTGCAGCTGGAAACTTCTTGACGCCTTTTCTGTGTCTGAATTATTACCAGATGACTTCAGGAAAGCAGAAGTTAGCTCCTGCGATAAGGATTGCTACCTAACATCTTTTAAAGTTTCCATGAACCTTATCGCCGTCGAGCGATTTTTTGAAGTTCTTGACCTTTGATTTCTCTCCCTGTGCTTTTAGAAGTAAGGAATCTATATAAGGGTAGTACACTGTTCTACATTCTGGTGTTGAGATCCAGGCTAGGGTTCTCGGTCGCCTGCTCCACGCCCTGTGAAGGATGGCTCCTTTGCCAATCATTTCGGGATTTCTTTCTAATGCCATGAGAAGATCTCTTACGGTTACCAGCAAGCTTGTTGGTAGCAGATATCTTGTTTAACACCGCACCGACAGGTTCGACGATCGAATCTGTCAGAAGGGATGTATACATCTGCTTGGTACAGACTCTGGGCACGCCTTAGTTATTTTAGGTCTCCCTAGTGCCAAAGTGTCCGACGGCCTTCCTGTCCAAGAGCTTAGGGTCCTCGCGAACGTCTGCAAATCGTCCACGCTCAAGGTCAATCCGAGAACACTTTCCAATCCAAAATTGATAGCAATTTGTCGTGTGTAAACCTTGACGGTCTTCGGAGCGTTCTTAGAATGTATGTAAGAATGTTCTTTTGAAGAAGCGTACATCTTAAATTAGTCCATATAAAATATATGGGAGACCTCATGCTCACGATAAAAAGCTTTGCTGCAAGGTTACTTATGGGAATCGCGTAGTGCGAGGAATAGTTAAAAAAGTGTGATGCAAAAAAGGAGATTTCTTACGATGTAACACTGAGAGACGCCCCTCTGGAAAGGGACGCTGTTCGTTGTCACTCAATGTTGTCCATGAAAATGGTAAATATGATCTTCAGAAGAGGCATAAAAATTGCAATGCATCCCGTTCTGTGTGGGTAAGCCTTTGAAGCTGCATCTCTTTTCGACTCACGTTGTTTTTGAAGCTCTCTCTACACAGGTCTAATTGTCCGAACAATCATGTCATGTTGCCTTTGTTTGGTTTGAGTGTAGATTGGCTAAACACTAGCTATGCGGAATAGGTGAATCTGGATTTAAATGTCGGTTAGTGACATGGGCCAGATGTTGGTTTATTGAAAGAAACTTGTTTAGACCGAAGTTCTCCATACCAGCTGGTCCACCAGTGAGGAAGTTCTCTAGGCTCATTAATGCTCTTTTTACCTCTTCAACAGTGATTGGTGACGATTTCTCCTCGGATGGTATGTGATTATCGCACTGCTTTTTTAAACATACGCCTTCATTCCATGGATGTTGGACTTCATAAACCGCTCTTTAAGGAGTCTCGACCTTTTCAGGTCCTGACGGGTTTTCGACAAAAACAAGGAGGTGATTTTCCGACATCACAGAGTGTGCAGGTATGTTTTGTAACTTCAGCAATCAAGGATAATAGTGCCTTTGTAGCAGTCCAGCAATTCATTGTTGATTTGATCCGTACACGAAAGACTTCGATGGTTTTGCCGATTCGTCTTCGACTTTTCATCTTATTCAGCACCTCGAGCTCTAGCTAGGCAAGGGACTTGTCCTTGCAGCGTCCCGCATGCAAGGGCAGGGGCATGGCACGATTATAATGATTATGATTCTCAATTGGATATAGCGGGGAAAAGGGGAAACTGTGGTGCCCAACCCCTTTTGTCCAACTATCTTGTTTGAATTTGAATGGAATGTCAGAACTTCATTAATCTTTCGAAGTTAATTAACGTTTCTGGAATGTCGAAGAAACAAAAGATGAAACTTTCAAGTGCTATGTGTATTAACTTAACAAGAAGATTGGCTGGGCTAGACAGAACGCGTCTCGTTACAGTGTTCGATTGACTACATAAAATCCAGTAAGCTTCCCACGGCAAGGGACGAAAAATTCGCTCACAAAATTAGTATCCATTCATCGCACATTTGAAATGCTAAAGCGGCTAGTGATCATCAGACAGCACATTTTTGGCAGGATACGTGTGTTAGCTAACGCAAATGGGAAAATAAAAAAGAGCAAGGGATGGATCGGGGAGAATAAAGAGTTTCTCGCTGACCCATAATGCATCTGTAGCGATCCTCCTGTTCTTGTCAAACCCCTACCAAACTCCGAGGACGACCAGTAATTTATAAGGGTGATTGACGAAGTTCAAAGCCAATCGAATAGAGGCATTAAGGACATCATACGTTTTGAGGGGCTGTGCGACTACTCCATAACGCTCAAGAAGGAAGGGAAGAAAGGCGACTTGTCCAACCCAAAGAACTACATGTTATAACTTTTCTGAACACACTGTATAATATTTTCATATCCATCCTTGATGAAGAGAATGTGAAAGATCAATCCTCGTTACGTAAGTCGATGTTTTCTTTCCCAAAATCATCTGGATTGAATTCCGGCGTGCAGTTTCAATTCTGCGTATCAGGACGGTGTCGTTTCCACCTTAGCATGCCGTACCCACATTTTACGTCAAGAAATTTCCAGTGATTCGTGCAGGGCGTGTCATAAACACCCTAATCAAAAATGGCACATACTTTCCAATTGCCTTATCCACACTGGAACGATGTATATCTACAGACACAATGCAACCCTTAGAGTGTTTTACTATCTCCTTCGTCACTCTTCTGGTGTTGTCCGAACGCTTGGAGGTAGAAAAACCCAATTGTTGAGAACGAGGAGTGCTAGAATCTCTGGAACTACATGCTTTCGACAATAGTCACTTGTCGGATGGATGCAGGAAGCGGTCATCCTTGGGTCGCTCCGTGTCCTGAAGACACCTGAGGGTTCCGCTGGCCCTTTATTGTAATCTCGGTTCTACTAAGAGCTAGAGTAATTTTCCTGGACGGCATTCGCTTTCAGGAGGACCCTACGGTGATAGTTCGATCAATGTTTTATTTATATAAGGATCCCTTTCTTCCTAAATTTTAAGTTGTGATCGTAATTTTTTCAAATGCATCACGAAGGCTTGTCGATCATTGGAAGAGGTAAGATAATATTCATTTTTAGTCTTGTAGTATTATTTAATTTCATTGTAGCTGTTTTTTTTTAACTCAAACGCATTTCGGTTATTCAAAAGATTTCAATAAAACTTAAGCGTTATCTAAACAATAGATGCACTCTTATGTAACTTTGATATACTCAAGAGGAAATGCAAAACTTAGATGTTAATGGCTATATGTCGTCGACTGCGATATGTAGGTTATGGCCTGATTCAGAACCTTAGATTTTTGGAAGAACTAAAAGCGAAGCATGTCTATTTATATTCATAATTGTAGAATTTTGAGAGATTAAGAAGTACACTGAGCAGTAAGTTCAGTAGGCTTAGCTTAGCAGTGCTGCTCTCCTTGCATGAGCGATCCAAGTAACCAGCTAAAAGCTAGGTACTACTTGGCATGCCAAGCAAATTTGACCGGTCACAAGCCAAGCACTGCTTGGCATGCCAAGCCAATGTAACCGGTCACAAGTCAAGCACTGATTGGGTTAAGTATGCTTAGCTTAGCAGTGCTGCCCCCCTTGCTTGAGTGACCCAAGTAACCAGATTAAAGCTAGGTTGACTTGGAAGTCAAGCAGGCACTGTTTCGCATGCCAAACAGTACCTGCTTCACTCCCAAGTCAACCTAGCTTCAAGTTGGTTACATGGGTCACTCAAGCGAGGGGGGAAGCACTGCTAGGCTAAGCCTGCTCAACTTTTCGCTCAGAGTACATTATGTAGAAGCCTCTAATAATAAGACGTACCCATACAGGGTCTCCGAATTATGAATAAATAAAGCTGGATCAATCAGCAACGCGCTTTGAGCAGACGTTCGTGCGTGAGCAGAGGTCCAACTTCGTGTGAGAACGGTGGTTACGCATACGAAGTTAGATCTCTGCTCACGCACGGACGGTTGCTCATAGCGCGCTGCTGATTATTCCAGCTTTATTTATTCGGGATTCGCGTAATAAAACTTGGAACTTTTTTTCGAACAAGAATTTTCGATTTCTTTTACGATTTTTTATACAGCTATATAGGTCCCGACAAGTTGACCTAGGACACCCTGTTTAACTAATTTTTGAAGTCTTAGATCAATACTGTTCAAATATGAAAATTTAGATCCTTCGAATTTTGTGCTACGACCAAAATCAGAATGTTAGCTGGACCTGTTTCAAATAATTCAGCAAATCCGTACACTCCTTCAAAAGTGTACCTTCGAAGGGTTTTTATGAGATACATTTTTTGTTTCTTTTTTCCTGGCCTAAACTATATAAACATCTTTTGATAGTTATATTTGGGTGAAAAATACCGAGCTTTATGCTAAAATTTTTGATATCAAAGGAAATGTGCCCAAAAAAAAGGAGTAAAATGAATATTTTGCTCATGAATCTTCAGTCTTGAGATCTTATTTTCATTATACTTTCTCTTTAGGTTAGTGACAGGTTACATAACACAGGGGCATTCTGCAAAACATGACTCCCTCGCTATTCCATACTATTTTTGTGATTTCTATCAGTTCAAAGCGTGTACGATTATTAAAACATTTGTTTCTGTGTTGTTAAACTGGCCGAACGGCATTGTTAATAGAAATCTAACCCTTCTTTCTTACAGATTTGTTTGAAAAGGTTTAAAATCGAAAAAAATATCAATAATTGTAAATTCATGTGCTTACATTGCATTCTGATAGAATGAAAATTTATGTATCTTGCTTTTTTCAGAACTAGCGTAAGACTCTCAAGTAATGTAAAGATGTGACAGTAGAACAATCATCGCTACGTTTGTACGTCATCACAGCTTAATTGTCTACACTCACGTGCACCCTTTTCTATTAACGATAGCTATGAAAAACTTGTTAATCAATCCGAGTGGAATGACATACCTCCAACAGCTTTTTTCAACGAACTTCAGTTTTTCCCAGCTTCCTGAGAAAGTACCGACGAATTAGATTTCACATTTGAAGACACTGCAAGTTTAAGTAACATTTTTTCTGAAATGGGTTTATTCCATGCCTATGTTTCACAAACATTTGTTTTGGGTTGTACTAATAAAGATGCTGGGTCAAAGTTTGTCAAGGAGATGCCCACCGTATTTATTCAATAGTTACCTCCCGATTAAGAATCGAGTGCGAGGGCCTAGGAGAATTTAATTTCAAGAAAATAGGTCCTCAAACTTCTGCACCACTTCGAGCAAGAGTGATGTTGATGAAGTTTACTATCTAACTAATTATTTTAAGATGGAAATTTTTCCGATTACTGGTCAAAGGATTATTTTAGAGAAATGAGAAGAAATCTGCCGCGATCTAACGTTCGATTTATTTCTATTGGCCAATTTTTCATTGCCCTGATAGAATCGAAAGTTCTAGCATCATACCTTGAACATTTCTTAGGCATCTTGGGAATATTCCAGTCACGTCCCTGGAATGTGGGAAATGTCCGGTCCTTTAAAAAACTGTCTACTAAAATCTGAAAGGGACTGATACCGTCATCGTTATTTTGCACCCAAATTATCTCGTGAGCTGCAAGATAGGTGTAAATGGTACACATCTAGAGACGAAAACAAATCGGGCTGAAGAAAGTTTATTCGGTACTAGAACTGAGTCGGTAGATCTTGAATCCTCGGAAATGAAATAAGGAAAAGGGGCATAAAATTAGATGATACTGAATCGGGAGGTCACTGTATGTTGATGAATTAATTGATTTTCAAATTTCATTCAGGAATTGCGCTGTAGAGAGGAAGAATTGACAAAGGCGCAGGTGCAGCAAAGACAGCACGAAGAAAATTTGAGGCAAAGGGAACAGGAATTAGCTGCGCGTGAGATTGACCTCTTGGAGCGAGAGTTAACTGTTATGATCATCCAGCAGCAAACAACCCCAACTCCTAATAGAAGGCGGGGGAAATTTAAGAAATCTAGATTGAAATTAAATAAGAAGGAACCAGGAAGTAATATCAGCGCACCTTCTGGTAAGTTTCCATTTTTTGCGTATGGTTTCAAAATTATTTCTAAATCTGAATGAATTTCGAAAGACAAAGCAGTATTTAAATGTCAGGCTGTGGGTCAAAATATATGTGTCATTCTATATCAGCCCTATGCCCTATACATAGACATTAGTGAACACGAAGTACTCTCCAGGGGAGGGTGCGCCGGTGTTCCCCCACTACGCATCAAAGCGGCCGTATCTGGGCAGGAAATAAGCGAATTTTGCTCTCTCGCACTTCTTGTCAACGCACAATTGCATGCGCAGCTAAGAGGCCGCAGAGACGCTGTATACTACAAACGTAGGTGTACTTAGTTCACACAACTTTCCCGTAAGAGCTGAGTTGTAGATGGCGCTGGCTGTCTAGAGTTTGTAATTCGGGTAGGTTACTTCGATCGCGTCCGGTAATATTGGATAGTGGGTAACTTACCCGACGTTCATTCTGGGCGAGAATTTATAAGAGTTTATTTATTCAATTCTTCCAAACTTTCGTGAAGCGCAGTTCGTGCGATTTCTTCAACGGCAACTTTTTTTTCATTGTCCATTTGCTTTTGCAATCATTTCCAATCTTGAATCTATGTGGATAAGTATAATCAAAGTGTGAAAAATGACTCAAGGGCAAGGCATTGCACATTTGTTTCGGCTGCAAGTCAAAAAAAGAAAGATGGTTCAAAGTGGAATACTGCAACATGTTTAGCATAAAAAATGCGATCCGGCAGGAAAAGCATCCGCGTACATGCAAAATATGATATGATA
>WSXT02000104.1:0-15193 GCA_011762715.2 Neuroterus valhalla
GTCAGAGAGCAAAAATGTTTCTTCTTGGGAGCCCTACAATATAGTGAATACGACTTTTTGAATTTTCTCAAAAAATCAAAAATTCGAATTTTGATAGAACCAAAAATAATAAAAACAAGGTACGAGGTATATAAATTATTATTATATACATTTGATGCATTAGAGTTAGAGGTAATATAGAAAAGTTCGCGTTTCAGAAAAAAAATTTTTTTGTTTCAATCGTGACAACGCTTTTCAAACAATGAAAAACTCAATTGGCTAGCCAAACTTTGCGAGATTTTTGTACTGGATTTAAGCAGAATATTACTTAATACTATAATATTGAAAATTCTAAATCAAATAATCAAATTTTCAAATGATTGAGATGAATTTTCAGACCATCAAGACGACTTCAAAACAAAATAAATAAATCTTCAACAAAGGAAGATGTATCATAGAAGGAGGAACACAATTTTGAAAAAATTGAATTATTAACAAAATGCACATATTTTGAAACGAATAGTTCAGTTTTTTAACTAACAACGTCAATTTTAAACAGAAAATGTCGCAATTTAATTTTCAGTTTAAAAAATAATTTACAACTACGAAGAGAAATAAAATGTTCAACATGACAGTATTGACAGTTCAATTGAAAAAAATTAATTTTTGACAAGACACATAAGTTTTTGACCAAATTATTCAATTTTGAAGCGGAAATAGAGTATGTAATGGAATTTTTAATTTGGAAAATCATTTTCGATCAAAAAAATAACTTTGAACGAAATAGTTGAATTTTCAACAAAAACAGATTAATGATCGAACAAACAGTTTCAATTTCAATTTGTTTGTCAAGAAAGAAGCAAACTTTAACCAAATTGCAGCGTTCATTGGTTGTCTTCTCCTGCAGTGTTATTTTTTTTAAAGTAACAATCCTTCCGTTCGTGATTTCTTTTTCCACAATGATCACACTGCTGAATTTTACTGTTCTTATTGAACTTCTTATTTTTGAAGCCGTTGTTTTGCTTCTTCTTGAAATTTCCTCCAAAATTTTTCTTGTTTTGTTGGTTGGCACTGGTTAATGTCTCTTTGTAATACTTCCGCGCTTGTCTCAATTTTTTCAGATTGTAATTTCACTTCCTCATCGAGTGATTTAATTTTTACAAACTCAAGTGTCAAGTCTTTGTCTACTTCAGTCTGGGTTGCAGCGACAAGTGCATCGTATGAATTTGGCAATCTTGCGATTTTGCTCATCTCACTCACAGTTGCCTCTGCTGCTTGTAAATCTACCATCTCTCATCGAAACAGATAAGGTGTTTGGAGAGGGGTGTAGTTTCATTGAATTTAAGCGACAAAAGCTTTTTTCAATAGCAAGTTGAGTCGCTAAGCTTTTTCTGTTGTAAATTTCATCCAACTTTTCCATGATATTTTTCCCTGTATCTGCTAACTTATCTGGTGCAGTGGGAGCTGTTTCGTCTAAGACTTTTAGTGCGTCTTTTTCTGCTATTAATGAGCTTAATATTCCTTTTTGACTTTTTTGCGTCTTCGCTCATTTTTGCACTAAATTTTTAACACTGCCACTTGAACACGTTCATTTTTATTTTTAATGTCAATTTTCACTAAAATTCATTAAATGTATTTTTATTGTCACCTTACACTTACACCTTAACTATGTGCCTGGGCCCATAACCTATTGGAATAAATGAAAGCAGGTGTAGTAAAAGAGAACACAATTAAATAATTTTAAAAGTCCAATCTTTTATTTAGTACTCTCTCCTGTTCTGCTAGATTCGTACTAACTCAAAGGGTTGAAAACCTCATGCTCGAGAGGCCCTACGCCCTAAGACTGTTATCGCTATTTCGTTTATAGGATTTTACTGTGTGTATGGATTTGTGTGTCCGTGAAACCCTTTTTTAAAAAGCATGAACTGATTGAGTCTGAATTCGTATGTAACTTAAAGAGACCTTTTCGGTCAAAGCAGCGGTTAAAAAAAATTCTCCTGGTCCAAACTTGGACCACTTTCTGGTCTAATGAACCAGAAAGTCGTCCATTGAACCGGAGAGTCAGTCCATTGGACCAGAATTGCAGGTTTGGTCATTGCTTGGACCAGAATTTCGGTCCAACGGATTTAGAGTGTACATTTCGTGATGTTCACATGATGTTAACAATTGCCCGGAACCTTTCCAACATTTTTCAGTAAGTTGAAATGCCAAACATTGTTTCTTGGTAAATGGGCACTTGAAATGCAAAAGTGCCCATATCGTGACTTTGCATTTCTCTCTCGTCTCTCTCTTTTTCCATGAACATCTCTCTCATCTTCCTTCTCGCACCGTCTCATCCACTTGGCCGATCATTCGAACCTGTTTCAACATCGGGAATTTGACGAAGACAGCCGACCTGACCAGTCACCAGCCGTTCCTGGCCATTCCGATGGAACCTCGGTAGCAACCCTCCTTTCCCTCGACTCGACGAAAGACTTCGTCTGCCCCTGCCGGTACTTTCAGTTAGCGGCCAGACACCGACACTCAGCCACTGCATCTGCTCCATTCTGCTCTCGCAGTCACCAAATACCCTCGAGCGCCGATTCAAATTCGTTTTCTTGCATCGCCCACAATGTGATTTTCTCCCAATATCAAGTGTTGTGTTCCTCGTGATTTGTGATACCTAAATTACTCTTCAAATTCTTCTCCCACTTTTCGACAAATTTTGCGAAAACACGTGAAGATATAAGGATAAAGAAGTTGGGCCTCATCGCGGCCGAAGGGTAATTTCGGATTCTTGGAACTCGAACCACACGAAATAGAGACTGAGGTCCTTCAGTTCCTTTCAATTCAAGGTTCCTTTCTACTCTTTCACAGAACTTGTCGTGCCAAAAAGAGCGAGAGGAATAAAAGAACGAGAGAAGAGTATAATTTTAAACAAATCAAATGAAAACATAAGAAACAAAATAATTCTGCGTTCTTGAATTACTTAGATTTTTTAAGTTTTATCCCAATTCTTCTCTTACAAATTATCCACGATGTTTATGCTCAAGAGATAAATAAATCTCTTAAAAGGCCGTGGCAACCGATAGGATAAGAACTGGGACAGAATGCCTCATCCGGGAAGTCATCTGTGCGTCACGTGAAAAACCCTTGTGTGTTTATTCGGGAACCACCTGCTGGTTGAGTGAAAAACGGACAGGACATGGCCCCCGGACAGGAAAAGACTCGGGGTTAAAATTGGTAGATAGGATAAATTATAAAGGTAACGGTGACCGATATTAGTTGGTTAGTGGACATCGGATGGTTGGCCGATGATGCCCACTTGGAAAATCGTCGCCGACGTCCTCACCAGGGAAGGAGAAGAAGAAAGTTCTACCAGGATTCTTAGAGCCATATCCGGCTAATCCCGAAGCCGCAGCTGGTGCCGGTTCGCCATTTTTGGACCGATTGGTTCGACGAGGTCCACTTCGACTTCAGGCAATCGTCCTCTTTGTGAGCTTCTCTTCGCAGAACTCTTGCCGGAAGCCTGGATTGAAGATATAGCACATGACATTGATGACGAGGATATAAGAGATAAGGAATAAGGAGATAGAATGACGAAGTTGCAGAGGGCGAGAAACCGAGAGGACATCTTTGGAGCGTGAATGGACCGACGAACGAATTCTTCAAAATCGGCGAGAAATCGCGAGGTCATCCCTATTTCAGTGTAAGTTCTACTTTTTTTTTATATTATACGCGCGCTACAACCCGCTAGAAACATTTCACTGACAATTCAGAGTGGAGATTTGGCAGACGATTTCAAATTCCCGGTCATGTTTTTCAATTTTCCCGGTCAACTAAAAGTAGCAATATTCATATTCGTCGCAAAACGCAAACATTTATTTCCATAAATTCATGACGATTATTCTAAACATCGTCTTACAAAATAGATCAAGAATTGCGAAATAAATTAATTTTGGGAAAAATACTCCAATTTTCCACGGAAAAATATGATTTTTTTTCAAAAGTTGGAACATTTACACTTACAATTTAAAAAAGTTCATTTTTTAACCAAAGTGACGAATTTTAAAATAACCTTATGAATTTTCAACTGGAACTGTTGAATTGAAAACCAACAAGATGAATTTTCAACTACAATGATAAATATCTAACTAGAGCACTTCAGTTTTCAACCATGTAGGTGAAAATTCAAACAAGGTGATTGATTTTCGAATAGAAAGATTAATTTTCTACCAAAAAATACAATGTTTCAACAAAATAGTTGAGTTTTGAACTTAAAAAATAATTGTTTCCAACCGAAAATGGAACAATAACATTTTTAGATTGAAAACTCAATTTCATTCCAAACATAAGAGTTTTTTACTAAAACAAAGAATCATCAACTGAAAGATTTACATTTTTAAACATATGAATTCATTTTTAGTAAAAAAGATAAATTGTAAACCAAAATTTGAATACTCAAATTTTGAATTTGACCAAACAAATGAATCTTTAACTACAACTATGGAATTTTCAATTGGAATAAGTTAAATTTTCAGTTAAAAAAAATTCTTACAAAAAAAAATGGCTTGTGCCAAAAAAAAACTAACTTTCAAACAAATCGATTTTTAAGCAAAGTGATGAATCTTTAAATCAGATTGTGAATTTTTGACTGTAGTAGTTGAATTTCAAATCAGAAAGACGAGTTCTTACCTGCAATGACGAATTCTCCACTAGAATAGTTGAAATTTTGACCAAAAATTAATTTTTAACCAAAAAATACAATTTTTCAACAAAATGGTTGAATTTTGAAGAATGGAGATAAGCATTTTTAACCAAAATTAGAATAGTTACCTTTTGGATAGGATAAAAAGTTCGTGAAATTTTCATTAACAATTTATAAAAACTTGTGCACTGTTCATAGCATTTTCTTGAAGTTTGTAAATCAAATGAACAAGTCAGTCGAGGTTCAAGAAAATTTAATAAACAGTGCACGAGACTATGAAAAAAATTAATGAAACTTCACGAACTGTTCTGCGTATCCAAAAGTGGTTGACAGTTAATGGAAATTTCGAAAACCTATTTTTTCCGTGCAAACATAAGAGTTTCCCACCAGATGAATTTTCGAATAAGAAAAGTAACTTTCGGAGAAAAAGATAATTTCATACCAAAAAATCAATCTTTTCAACAAAATATGTGAATTTCCAATTCAAACAAGAAAAGTAACTTTCGAAGAAAAAGATAATTGTATACCAAAGATCAATTTTTTTTGCAAAACATGTGAATTTTCAACCATGAAGATTAATTTTCTATAAAAGAGGCGAATTTTCAACAAAGAAATAGATTAATTTCTAAATTCAAAAATAAATTTTCATCCAAATACTTGAATCCTCAACAAAAACAGTCCAATTAATTTTTAACAAAGTAGTTAAATTTTCAATCAGAGGTGATTTTAAATTGAAATGATGCACCTTCAACAAAAAAGTGTAATTTCCAACAGAACACTTTAGCTTTCAACCAAGTAGTAGATTTTTTAGCTAAAAATGGATGAATTCGCAATTAACAATGTGAACAAGATTTCTATTATAATTTAGAAATATTTCTTATTCGAAATGCTACTTCTACTCTAAAAACTGCTTGAGGTTCCCCTTTTATTTGGAATTAGGAAGAGGGGACTTCCAAACTTTTACGAATTTCAAATTGGAAGAGCAATTTTCTTAATTTCCTCTCTTCTCCATTCGAATAAAAATTAATTTGAAAAGTTCCCGTTCCATAAGGTGATGAATAAATTATTTTTTGAAAAAATTGAGAAAATAATTCTTTCTGTATATTTGGGCTATCATCAATTTGATTACCTAATTTCTTGTATTTTCACGCTACTCGAAACAATTTACTAACAATCTTAATAAACCTTCATAAATTTGAATTTGAATCTCTACAATTTTTTACGTATGAATTGAAACATATTTCACCAAAAAGAAAATTGCACAACTTTTGGCTTTCAACATAAATTATTAACCTCATCAAAATTATTTATTCAGGTTTTTAGTCAAAAATCTTGAAATCCTACAATATTAGGCTAATTTAAATTTATAATTATAGAATGTTGGTAATTTTTCATTAAAATTAGTTATTCAACCAAGTATTGATTCAATTATTTTTTTAACTACCGATAGATTCAAAGTCATGTAACTTTCGTAACATTTAAAATCCTTCTGACTTTTTCTATGAAGACTCGACTTATGTTTCAAATGAACGAACCGTAACTGTAATTGTAATAGATCTTAACAATTCAAATATTCTTCATCAAACTGTTATCAGGAGTCGAAAATGTCAAGGCTTCTTTTTTTTGTCTCAATTACTTGGATTCATCAAAATACGTAGAACTGATGAACTAAAGAAGAAAATCCTAAAACCTTAGTGTATCCTAAAAAATTAGCTTTCAATTAATTACTTCTTCTCGTTCCACAATCTCGAAGATTTGAAACAGATTCAGAAGAATTTCATACATAATTGATTCAACATGATCTCTATTTACAATCCGTTTCTAAATTTTGATTAACAAAACGAATGAAGCCTTCAATTCCGAAGCATCCTTAAAAGGAAGACAATTTTCTAATATTGAATCTAAAATTTCGGAATTTATGGCGTTATGACTTCAGAATAATTCAAAATTTTATACCCTAGAATCGCGCAGGTAGTCAGGTTTTGAGCTTGGCTATCAACGGCCTTGGACCGTCAATGCGAGTGCCACAATGTAAACAGTAAGGGATGTGTGAACTATATTTATGTGATTTTTGTCCGTTCGCGCATTGGCAAAATTTTCCTCTGCGGAACTGTGCGCTCTCAGCGTACGGCATTGGCCGAAATTAAGGACGTGTTCAGTTCCTCTCTTGAAACTCCTTGGACCGTCTCGTCACCGAGCGACATTCCTGGAACGGCTGCATTGATACTTATTCGGCGATTCCAGTGTAGTTCTAAATTCAATACAAATATGTTCAATTTTGACATTTCCTGAATCTAATCATTCTAATTTTTGAAGCTTTTTGTTTGAAAATGTTCAATTCCTAAAGTTTTTATTTGTGAATGATGAAATTAAAATTGCGTTCTATTCGAAATTGTATTATTTTGAACATTTGAATCCTAATATTTCGAACTACAATATTGTGATTTTTTTCGAAATGTTATGATTCAAGGGTCAATTCACAAATGCTTATCTTTGTCAGATATCAACTTGAACTTAATCAGTTTCGAATCAAAAGACTTTGAATGCTTATGGTTTATTCAATTTCAGATTGAAAGACTTGGAATGCTAATGTCCCTATTCTTTTACTTGAAACTGAAAATACTATGATACCAAACATTTAATAAATGTTAAATGTTAAGAACATTATGATGTTAATGTTTCTTGTCTACTGGTCTAATCAATATTTCCAGTCTGTAGGAAATGGGTTCGAATCCCAGCGGAGCTAGAAAGTCATTTTTTCACACCTTTGAAATAACTATAATTTAAATAATTATTCATTTAAATATTGATTAGACCAGTAGACAAAAAATATAAACATCATAATATTATTATATATGCCTGGTCAAAACTGTATCATCAAAATTGAAAGTTAAATGTTAAATTTGAAAATGTTTGTTTTTAAACACTTCCAATGCCCAATTATTTCGATTTTAACGCTATTGGTGCAAAATGATAACATTTGAAATCCTTTCCATTTGCAATGGTTTAATTATCTGAATTTTCATCTGTAATTATTCAATTGTAAACTTTTTTCATTCGAAAATTATTCCTGTACAAATTCTTCAAATCTGAAATTATAAATATTGGAAATTCCTTATTCAAAATTATTATCAAAGCTTCATAATCCTATGGTTGATTGAAAATTTTTCAGATTTGGTCGATTTCCTTATTCCCATTTCTTCCATTTTTAATTCGAAGAATTTGACTTTTATGGTTGAATTCTCAAACCTTAACGCTTTGAGCTGAAAATTATTTCTTTTTAAACACTCTTCAAATTCGAAGTAATTTGAACCTACCCCATTTGTAAAGGCTCATTTCCAGAATTGTTATCTGAAATTATTCATTTTTGAACGCTTTGAATCAGAAATGTTATATTTTTTATTCCTATCATTTCGAAGTTATACTCTCATCAAGAATTTTCAATTTCGAACCCTTTAAATTCCGAAATCAGAGATATACTTCGAAATCATTCAATTCTGAACCTTGCAAATTCATAAGCATTCCAAACGGTTCAATTCGGAAGCTTTTTGATTCCAAAGTATGGACTGGAAAGTGTATTACTTTTCAAATTTCATATTTTTTATCTGATATCAAAATTTTTAACTTTTTAATCAGAAATTATTACATTTGGGAGAACATAAACCTACAATTAATATAATTGTAGTATCATTCTGAGAGTTTTGGATACAAAATAGTTGTTGAAGCACTTTCAATTTTCGAAGGATTCAATTTCGAAACACTTCATAAAATTGATGAATCATTAGAGCTTCGGTTTCAATTGGTATTAAAAAAAATTTTTAATGTGTTTCTAAACTTCTACTGATTTCAATGAACCACCAATGAACCCATTTCAAAAAAAAAAAAAAATCAGGAGTAAAGAAGCGAAAGAATCTTTGCGAACCAACTTCATGGTGCTGACAGAAAACTGCGAAAATATCAAGATTATTATAAGTAATTAAATCAATTCCAAAGGATTGTATATATGGCGTGGCATAGAGAAATCGACCTAGCGGCCCCAAAAATCGATTTGCGAGTTCTGAATTATTCTGATAGAGGAGAAAATCCTTTATCAGAATTATTAAAAACCTGCAAATCGATTTTTGCGGCTATTAGGTCGATTTGTCTATACCATGCCACATATATTATCAATAAATACTATTTTATTCTACACTCATGTATTTCTAAGTTTTGAACGATAAATCGAATCATTTCAAAATAACTTGTAGATTATTATTTTTATTTACTTTGCTTCTATTACAATAAGATGTTCGAATATAAAAATCAACGAAAATTTCATTTAATCAGAATAATTGGAGTCACAGTTTTTATTCCAATTGATTCCAATGAAAATCCTGACGAAAAGTAATTGAACCAGGTTTTATTTTTGAGTGAGGTACTTCCGTGAAGGATCTCTTAATAGGAACGAATCTGATTTCTTCGGTTCGGAATTGGTGTAATTGAGAACAGCATTACGTGAATATCGCTGTATGTATTTTCTTTTTTGTTTGTTTGTTTGGTTTCAATAGACTGGAATCAAGAAAATGTGTTCGAAAACCCATTGTGTTGAATAACTGCAGAATGTACTTCAAAGCAAAAGATCTGATTTTTCGAATATTCTTTTTTTACTGCAAACCTTTATGGCTACACAGAAAAAGAGTGGGAGCATCTTTTTGCAGATCACTTGTTACATTCTGATAAAATTAAAAAAATTTGAAATCTAAAAAAATGAATTCGAATTTCCTCGGTTTTTAGCATCCTGGGTTCCTCATGGCTATTTAACTGCTGAAAGATTTCTGGCGTTGATAAGGGTGCTGAGTGAGCAACGAAACGGTGGAAGATATTTCAAATCTTATGGTTCTGTGTTTTGAAAATAATAAGAATAAGAGAAAATGAGAGGTAAAAAAAGAGAATGAAGGGGTTTTGTAGGTGGTCTTCTCATTTATCTTTCCTTTATTTTCTTTTTTTGTTTTGTTTTATTCCAAAAATGACATTTGAGGGTGTTTATACGAATTAGGTCACTAGATTTTTCGGTTTTTTATTTCAACTCGCAGGAATTTCGGATATTACATTTTCATACTCATTGTTTGATTTTTATTTCTCAGAATGAGAATACTTTGAATGAAAAAAATTAAACATGAACATGTATCCTCATTCTCCGGTTTCTCAGTTTTGCTGAGACTCAAAGCAAAACACCGAATTGTCGTGCTTTCGAGGATCGGAAATTTCCACTGTTTACAGTGTGAAATCCACTCATCGAGTTTGAAAAATAGACGATTCTCTGGAATTCAATAATAATGATTAGAGAAAGTGCGAACGAAAGTATACAAAATGCGTAAAGAAAAACAGTTGATCGATATGAAACTGTTTTGCGTCTTTAAAATCCATAAGTGAAACTTTCTTCATGGAAATTAAAAAGCCGGTTTTTGATGTTTTCAAGTTCATAAAGTTGTAAATATTGATTGTTATCATGTTCTGCAGGATCTTTAAAAAAGTAATTTGTATCTGTAGAATCCGATACAAATTTTTATCTTTGAGTTTAATGTTTTGGAGGAGATTTTTAAAGTTGTTGATGATATATAATATGTTTGAATTGACTTTGAGATTCATTAAGAATTATGGTTCAATTTATTATTATTATTATTATTATTATTATTATTATTATTATTATACCATTAAGCCAAATCCTTTTCGGTGTAAGCAAAACTCTATTTCATAAAATTTATCATAAGTATTGTCAATATCTATATAGGTATGTAATTTACAACAGATTTCGTTCTTTCTCAATTAATTTGATATGTAATCCACATTCTCAGTGCATATTTTCAACTCATCGTTCTAATCGGATTATTTGGTTGATTTGAATATACGGGAGGACACCAATCTCCTGCCAACATGCCGACAGTACGCGGTATTCCTGGAGGGTCACGCATCCAAGTACTAACCGCGCTCAGCGCTGCTTAACTTCACTGATCGGACGGGAACTGGTTGTTCGAGCGTGGCATGGCCGTTGTCAATAATTTGAATCTTTTTTGATTCAAAGTTAACTTTCTCGTTCGAAATTCATATGTTCAGGATTGAGCTATTTTGGTGAAAAAAATAGCATTTTGTGGTTGAATTAACCTGTTTGAAAATTCGTCTTTTTCAGTTATTTTCAAGCCGATTTAAGAAATATATTTTCGATTGAAGACCTCATGTTTTTTAGTTGGAAAATCGACTATTTAGTAAAAAGTGCATTTATTCTGTTAGGAATTTACTTGTATTGTTGAAAATTAATCTTTTTTTTTGGAAATTATCTTCTCCTACGTTAAAAATTTGTCTGTTTAGCTTGAAGATTCCACTATTGCGACAAACATTCAATCATTTTTTGCTTAAAATCTAATCGTCTTCTTGAAGATTCTACTACTTCGGTGAAGTCTCTTTAAATTGAAAATCCACATAGATAATTTCTCTTGATCGATTGACGAAAACCTTGTCTGCTTGATAATTTAATTAATTGGTTGAATGTAATTATTTTTCATTCAAAATCTAAGTATTTTTGTCAGAAGTATCAAGTATTACTCCAAGCGTTGAGGATTCATATTCTTTGGTTGGAAACGCAACCATATTGTACAATATTCCCCTTATTGGCTTGAATATTGAACAATTTAGTTCAAAATAAATTTTTCCTTAAAAAATAAACGCATATTTAGGAGACCGATAGAGGCATGCGTTTATTATCGAGTCTTCGTGTCGACTTAGAGATAATGAAGAAAGGGTCTCTCTTGAAAATTTCATTCGAAACCATTAAGAATATCAAACTTCGCGGTAAAAGACTATGACAATCTTGAAAATAATTGTCAAATATATAATAGATTCATCTAAATCTAAACCCAGTATGAAAGTATTAATTTAAACGAGCACTTTCTTCAATCTCTATAAATATTTATCGATTCACTATAATTTTTTTTTTGAATTAGAAAATTTTTTCTTAATATCATAGCTTCCAAGAATTAACATAAAGGTTTAATAACAAACATTTATGAATCTATCCATTGGGTTATGTACCTATTTTGTAGAACTGTAGTCTATCCCGTCGATTAGAACCAGAATTTGAAACTAATGGTGCCACATGTGTTCCTATTTTTAGACCCCCTCAACTTTTAGAGTTTATAAGTTTTTTTTTTGTTATATTTAAAAGCTTGGGTATTTCAAAGCACTATCAACTTTTTCGAGTCTCTCATATTCACATCAGAGAGAAAAGTTATAAAAAATTGTTCTTGAAAATGAAATGAAAAAATATTAAGATTTTTTACCTGTTCGATTTTTCAGATCTAAAAACCTTTTTAAATTTTTTTCCGTGCTGTTCGCAAGTTTGGTATAAAGTGTCAAATGAAGGTTTCTTTAAGGCTAAGACTTTCCAGAACAATTATATATAATTATATTTATTATATATACATACATATTGTGATTGACTCTGTTTCCGTTAGACTTTAATAAATTCAAATTAAGTAACTTTCTGAAATCACTAAATCTATTCTAACTATTGTTTCTAACACACAGAAAAAAGCATTTGGTAAAAATTTATCCCGGTAAAAATCCTTGGGTAATCTGGTCATGCATGAGAATAACTATCGGTAGGGCTAAAGTGAAAAATAAGCAATATTTCTATTCTTTACATGTCCATTTCAATTTTTTGCATGCTGATATTACCACGAAACTTTTACTGGAATCTTTTTTTAACCTTGTTTGTGCGCATAAAGGACTATTTTCGTTTAAGATATGCTGAAATCACTATTTTTAATGATTAACTTATCATTTCAAGCTTTGATCTTTTGATGACTCAATCATATAAGTGATTATAATACATGATTAATCATATTCTATAGACGTTTCTACATGTATGAATATTATATGGCAATATTGATTCTTTCTAGGAGTAATTGAGAAACCAAACTTCGAACCTTACTCTGTATACAGTTTGCAGAAATTTTTTCCATTACTCAATGCCATCTTTGTAACGGAGGAGGATAAATATATAGACTTATGGAAATTGATATCCCAAATCCGAAAGATAAACTCAAATATACGCTCCACCCGACTCTGCAAAGCTTTTAGGAGACGAAAACACCCTCATTCCAAATTCAATATATAATAAGACAGACAACAAAAGTATTATCTCTGACTCTGCATTGGTAAAATAAGACTAAGAATCACTACTTAAATTCAACTTATTGTTAGTCGAATCTATAGCTGACTTTACAATACGTTGCACAATGCAGTGAAAAACTTGTCGACAATTACGTAACTACCAAGGTGAAAAATATTATCTTTTTGCAAGAAATATTTTCCTTCTGCGACATGCTTCATCTTATCTAGGAGAGAAGTAATACTGATCAAAACAAAACAAGCATGTTGGCGATGCTTTTTTTCCAAGATAATTTTTTCTCTGACTGATTGTGGTGAATATATTATTTTCGGTGTCGATAATTTCATGCGTGTAATTCTCGCCTCGTTTGCATGATAATACCAATAGGAAGCCCGTCTCAGATGCATGAGCATGAGCTTCGTGACGTCAATTATATACCACCAAGTAAACGTGTGCGACCACGGCAACAATACCAAATTTACGATTGTAGTTTTGCATTTAATATTTACTGTGAAAGGACCAACGTTGCAGTACCGCATGAAATAGTGGTTTCAACATCGGTTTCAGGAAATTCACTGAAATCTCCTTCCGCCTTTTGATATTTTTGTTTCATGGATCGGTTCTTCGATTAGAGGCAATGATGTCATCTCTTACTATGCTGCGGCTTAATTCAGAAGGAATGTGTTGAGAAGAATTTACCCAGTACCATTTAACCTTCTAAAGATGGGGAACCTTCTAAATTCCGGGCAGTTTGAACATCCTCAACGTTAAGATTAGGACTTATCGGAATTTTAGACTTTTTAGGTTACGGGGACTTCGAACTTTAGAACAGATTAGAGGCTTCTAAGCTTTGGTATAAAACCATATTCTTAACCTGAAAATAAATCTATCAAGAGATTATTGAATTTGCTTTGTATTGGATGTCACTTTTGAGGTCGTCGTTCAGGGCTGCTACAGACTTTGTAGGACCTGGTTAACCTGTAAAAGATCTAGACCATTTTCAAACCACCTACGAAACTTGGGAAAGTCCTTCGATTTTTGAAAACAACCGAGAAAACCTGAAAAGGACCTAAAATTTTTAGACAGGATCTACAAATTCTTATTGTTATCACTTTTTGGAGTTTGCATGAATGATAATTTTTAAGACTTTCTGTTTATTTTACGATTTCAGATTGACAGAAATTGATCAAGTTGCCTTTAAATGATATTTGTATAATTTATTGCGGAAAAATGCGCTCAATTCGAATCTGGACTCTTTTTTCAATGTCAGCTCTTGTTTATAGTCATGTGTATCTCAATTTTTTATACCCATTTTTTGATCATGTCGCAAAAATATAGAGATAATTTTTTTAAACACATTATGAGACTAAAGAATTTTCTTTAAAGGAAGGTGAATTTAAACAAAACAGTTAAATTTTTGTGGAGAGAACATATGATTTTTAAACAAAATTGTTGGATTTTCAGAAGGATATTTTTTTTGCAAACAGTCTTTTCGTCCAAAAAAGGGATAGTCTAATTTTCAGTAGGAAAAATTCATATTTTACCAAAAAATAAAAACCGATTTTCAACAAAACAGTTCAACTTTCTACCAGGCAGTCAAGTTTTTATTCGAGAAGAATTTAATCATCCACCGAGAAAGACAAATTTACAACAAAATGCATCAACTTGCTGCCATTAATAAAATGAAACATTTTCGGCTCAAAAGTTCATCCTTCAACCAATTAAATGAATGTTCAACAAATTTTTTCATCTTTCAACCACATGTTGAATTTTCAACAAAAAAAGATAATTTTCAATTTTATCTTCAACCAAATGAATAAATTTTTTATCAAAGGGGTAAATTCTAAACCAATAATAAAATAGAATAATATAAACTTTTTAATGGAAGGAACTGACTGTAAACAAACAAAAAATCTGCTTGATGACTTTTCGACCAAGAAGTTCAACTTTCACCAAAGTATTTAAATTCTCAATCGAAATAGATTAATTTTGATATAAATGTATAATATAGTTTTAATATTACAACCAAAGATAGATTTGAATTAAAATTTAGAAAAAGTCAAATTTAAACAAAGAAGATCAAATATGAACAAAAAATGTGATAGTCGATATTTGGGCCAAAAACGACTTCAATCATGAATTCGAAAAAACTTGAATTGAACCAAAAGAAACAAATTTTTCACAAAATAATAAAATCCTTAACGATTTTTTTTTATCACTCCATGTATACCCTTTTCGGGTTTTTACATATCTATATTCCCCCCTCTCACACGAGATCGTCCGACATGAAACCCTTCAACTCCAATCCCCTCACGAAATCCCAAGTAACCCCAACTCTCATAATAAGCCTCCAAGCACTACCTGACGCACTCACTCCTTTG
>WSXT02000115.1:0-15193 GCA_011762715.2 Neuroterus valhalla
GCCTTCAATTAGTCACACGACTCGACCCGACTTTCCACTGAATTGTGTATCCAGTGTATTATATATAGAGATCAGTGAGAATTTCTAGTCGGCCATATTGAATTCGACATTCTGAATTTTCAAAATCTGAGTTCAATAAATTTGAATTGAGTCCAACAGGCGACTTATTTTTACCGTATTTTGAACGGTTCACAAAATAATTGCAGAATAATATCTTTTGAAACGTAAAAAAAGTTATGCAAGAAGATGGAAAGATGATCTTCGATCTTTTTTTACGTCCGGGAATGATCAATGAAATTGTTTTATGATGATTTGTGAAAAATGTTCACAACATTGCAACGTTTCGATAGCGTATTGCTCCCCTCATCAGGCTTTTCTACGAGAGAGAAACGAAGGAACAATGAAAAAAAGTATATAGATTCATGTGAATTGTAAGATAAAAACGAAATCGTTATAATAGTTTTAAAATTGTTCCCTTACCATGATATTGTATAATGTATCTTGTGTTGATTTATGAAAGGTCCAGGTGAGAGAATTGAAAGATTTGAAGGTAAAATGATTTTTTTTTGTCATACTAGTGATCCCACGATAAAAATATTGCGATAAGTCTGTAGATTTTAAGATATCCCCAAAAAATTCAGAAAGCTGGTTGTGAAAATTGTTCAAAATGATAAAATGGAAGGAATTTACTGAACTAGAATTTTGTTGTTGTAAGAGCTAAGCTGATAAACCTACGGTCTTAGCTAGTTTACAAATACTATAAGCCTAATTTTTAAGATGGATTCCTATAATTCTGATACAGTAAGAATGCATTCAAATGCACGGATTTACAAGTATGTAACAATGTTAGCAGTTCAGTAGGCGCAGTAAGACATCTTATAACGAATCAATATTAGTTATGTGGTATTGTTACAATATTAGGAATTAGAAAAATGTAAGGATATCAATTTTTGGGAAGTCAAATAATTAATTTAACTTTTTTGGTTGTTTTATCATCCTTCCCGTAGATGAAGAAAGGTCATGGGAAAATATCTAAGATCATGCCATATGCCGGGTTTTATTGTTCGAGGTCAGTAATTTTATTCAAACATCTGCCACATTCTTTTTCAATATGTACCATTTCTGCAAAGCATCTTTTATAATAATTTGGTTCTTGATATAGAATTTAAATATTGTCCTAGTCAATGAAAGAGATGCCCCTGATATGGCATTAATTTGATGTTTTCTAATGACTATGGTATTTTGGCTTGAGTCTTACATTATTACGCTGTTCCCCTCTTCGAATTCTAAGAGGTCCTTTAGAATTTTTAACATACATTTACATTTGAATGTATGTGATATATTTTTCGATTTTAGAGTCAACATGAAGGACCGTTTTGATATTTTAGTCATTGAGTAAACGTTTCATATTTTCGGAGATGTCGCCATTGGAATTTATAAAAAAAAAATTGTTTTGACGACTATTGTGATAGGATCATTCATATTTTGGACGATTTGAACATTATTCTGCTTGAATATCCTTTCTTTCATTCTTTTTGCCATATGTTTTTCAACAAATTCTATTGGAAACTGTTGAAAGAAAGGACAATGTACAATGTTCGAGTTTTAAGCATGAAATGTTCTCGTTATCGTCTCCGAAGATTTGAACATTAAAAATACAAATGGTATTATCTTTTTTAATTTAGTGTGTAAATTGGAGTCTGGGATGGTATGAATTGGAATTTAGAATGGTTTATTGAGTTTTATAGGGTGGGATGCTTAGAACCGTAAATTTCAATCGGAATGATTTCTTGTGGCAACATGATGTTTCTCAACACGACTGGAATTTTTTTTCTCAAGTTTAGGGTTAAAAGGATTCTCAAATGTCTTGGAAAGAATCTTTTAGCATCAAACTATAAATAATAGAAATATTATCGAAATTATTGAAGAGAAATCAAGGGGATTCCATGGATTTGAAGCGAATGAACTAATATTCGAAATAATTCATTCAACCTCATTTAAAAGAAATCATATAAATTTCCGTAGATTCCAGAGAATTTGAGCGAATTATAATACTAAATTCAACTGAATTCAAGTACAAAAATTGACATTGGATTAGCATAAATTGTAAAATATATTCTTAACTTTTCAGAGAGAGCAGTGTTATCAAATAATATCAGTCCAACATTTTTTTCAAATAATTTCTATTCTTCTGCATTCGATCGATTATTTATACGTTATCCATTTATGCTTGGTAAACAGACCATTAAGGATAATCTCTTAAAGGATTTTCCAATTACAGCTACGTTCCCATTTAGTTCCGTCCGAATGAATTCGTCATCCCCTCATTTCATGTTTGAGCGTTCCCCCACTTACGACACCGTATCGCGATGCGTCAGTTTATTTGAAATCAGACGAATTAGTTCCGCGACCGAATATACTCTTCATTGGTTAAAATACCCACTCAAAACGAACATACAGTTATAGCATGAATAAAATATTTCAGCTATATTATTTCAACTATATACTGCTATTATTATTTTTCGTCATTAAAAATACATATAAAAAAAGAAAAATTAATATTTTTACTGCATAGGCGGAGGAGAGCGGGGTTGATCTTTTTTCGCAATCTTGTAGAATATGTGCAAAATATGTATTCTTCGAAATGCCGAGATATGGAAAAAGGGATCATATCGCTTTTTATGGCAAGTCTCCCGAACCGAATCCTCTCTGCGGCATCTCTCACTCTCGGAAGTGGCAAAAGTGCGGCATCTCTCCTCAACAGAAAATTCGAAGTTTTCCTTCAAAGCAAATGGGCAAGAGACTGGTCATGGAAATAATGTATGTCACATAACCTCCAAATGGTAAAACAAGTAATAGGACTAATGTACGTCACATAATTTCCTCTTTCCCCAAGTATTGTGGGGGCGGAAAGGCACTCCTGTGACGGGTCATGGGAATAATGTTCCATAACCTCAAATTTGTAAATCGTGTCACACTGGAGACTCGCCGCACTTTTGCCACTTTTCAGGGTGAGAGGTGCCACGGAATTGAATCATAAAGTAGCGGTACCCAAATTTAATCTTTATTGATGAAAAGTCTTCCTTAAAGGGAAGGCCCATATCGTTTTTTTATTGGATGAATCTGCCTCTTGAATCGATATCTTTAATGCGAAAACTGCGAGTTGATTTATCGGATTTTTACAAGAAGGGCGATAATTAGAGTGCATGCAGCAGCCTGCCACCGGCGAATTCTCACATAAACGAGGATGCAGAATTACCGTAAACCTGCTAGATGGAAAATAATGAACTCGCAACCCCAACGAAACCTATTTTCCCGAAATCAAATTGATTCCTCGGTTTCATCGGTTTCTCTGGGCGAAGTCTGCGGATGATTCCCGTGGCATTTAGCGAAGAGAGCAAAGCAGAGCAGAGCCCCTTAAAAATCAATCACTCCTTTATGATGCCTCTACGCGAGAGCAGGTTCACGTCGAGAGAAATCATAACAAACCCGATCACGGAGGCACATGATCGAGCGGGAATTTTAGGGAAACGGAGTTACCGTCAACGACAGCTGTTGCTCCCCATAAACGCAATAAATGAGAGCACTTTCGTGCTTTTCTCAGAGCCCATCTATCTCTCTCTGTCTCTCTATTTTCTTTCACTCCCCGATCACTTGCTCCCTCAGGGGTTGCAGGCTTTCTTGTTTCTTTTGGCTCTATAGAAAATACTTGGTTATGTGGACGACTACTCGTAGTTCGGAGTTCAAGCACCCTTGCTGGTCCCTGTTCAGGTGGAATGTTGATTTAGATTTTTGTCAAATGCTTTTTCAACTTATTGATGCGGAGATTTGGGATGTAGACATGCTAGTTCAAGAGTACACTCTAGTCTTCAAATTAAACAAGGAGAAAACTGGATATTGAGAAATGGAAATTGAAAATATCGACATTAGCACATAATATCTAGATATTATCGCATAACATCTTCCTTTTTTTCTCAATATAAAAAGATATTACTGATAAATATCACATGGTTTCAACGTATCAGAAAATATTTGGAGCACTTATAATCTGAGATGTTAATACTTAGAATCTGAGATATTATCGGATAATATAAAAGAATATAAGGAGCTCATTTGGACAAAGATGATGAACGTGAATATCTGATATGTTCAACGTATGTATCGCAGTGATCCCAACTTGGGCACGTGAGTATTGCGCTGGCCCGGCGCAGCGGTCCCCATTGACCGCCGTTTGGCGCGTGATTCAAAGCAGACAACATTAACTATTATTGGAAATGAAATAGATAATTATGAAAATTCGCACACAATTGTTAAAAATTACTTAATTTGCTATTAAGGTTAGAAATAAAATAATGATACTTTTATTTTGTGAATAATAGAAAGATTCACCTTTATATTCTGTGAAAATGATCTATCATTTACAAAACATACGCATTATTATTTTGTTTCTAACCGTAAATAAAAATTACGTCATTTCTGACATTCATGTGTGAATCATAATGATTATCCATTTCATTTTTGATCATAGTTTATTTTGCCTGCTTTGAATCGCGCGCCAAACGGCGGCCAACAGTGGCCAATGTGAGGATCGCTGCGCCGGATCATCGACATATAAACTGGACCGCTCATGTCCACTGCGCATCCATTTTGGCGTAGAAAAGAAGGGACATAGGATCCATCCGCGGATGTCTCCGTCTTGCTTTTTCTGATTGGCTCTTGTTTTTGGCTCAGGCCTGTATGAGTAGTTAGCGGGACCCTCAATGGGGACTCAGCCTCGGTTTGGTCGGTTTGAAGTTTTCAATATAAATAATCCGAATAACGGAAAAAATGGTTTTTATGTGCTTTGCTTGTCGAACGCGAAGCGACGTGAGTGACGGGCGTTCATTTCACGGGTAATTATATTACTATATTTTTTATTTGACGTTACAACCTAGAAAAACATGCATTTACAGCATCGACATATTATATTTATATCTCGATGATCAATTTTGAAATTAATATTAGGTGTTACATTAAATATAATAAATAATATTTGTTTCAAAATAAAACTACGGAATAAAGAACTTGGATGAAATCAAGGTCATAAAAATTAAAGTTTACATTGATGAATTTATTGAATCCAATAAATTCAGCTTGTCTGATATATTTTGCGTGTGAATCTATGCTATGCCTATATACAGTGGTAATTTCAAAAATTTCATAGAATGTATCGTAATTTCGAGCATTGTAAATATAAAACTAGAATATGAACGAACAGGATGTTAATAATTATCCTACATAAGAAGACATGTTCAAGCATACACGTGCATCTTCATACAATGATAAATATGTTTTTCCGAAAAAATAATTTCTTGAACTCACATGGGAAAGTTTCGTGAATTGTTTGCCAGAAAAATAGATTTTGGGAAGTGTGAATAATGAAACAGGGCCCACTAACGGCTAGCGCCGTCATTACGCGCAAAGGATAGAGCACTATCTCCTTTTCTTTCTACAATGTTTGAGTTCGCGCATCCAGATGAGCGGTCCAGTTTATATGTCGATGCGCCGGATAGAGAAATACTTACATGCCCAAGTTGGGATCACTGATGTATCGGAGAAATTATGGGCTCCACGGTTTCCCACTTGGCGTTGTGGATTTCTGACACCTTTGCATGGTTTCATATACTAATTATCTTACTGCTGAGCTGATTTGCGAATTAGAGCGTGAAAAGTGTGTGAAGTTTGTAAAGCGTGATACCCCTGGAATAGTGTTCTAGTGTGTATAGATTTTCCATATTGCATGACTGCAAGATTTGAGGTATATGAAAACTAACCTCTAAATACAAAAACTACAACTTTCCAACATAATTTCTCAACACGAAATTGTTCCTTTTAGAGATTACCCACCTTCTCACTATATAAGGATGAGAGCAGATTACTCAAATAGTGGAAAATTGACGACAATGCCATAAAAAGATTTGGATGAGGTACGTTCCACAATTAGTATTAGCAAATTCGGAGGTTTTGTACAGAAATAACCACGAAAAACCAGACGAGAAGGATTCCAATAAGAGGTTTTAACAATATAAAATCCCTTAGAATGTCTTGTATGTCCTTGTTTTTCATTTATCATTATGCAAAACAAATAAAAATTTTTTTATCCCTATCAAAGCAGATCGGATTTGTCGAACGTAACCTCGAATTTGAAAAAACTTTAATTTCCGTTAATCGCATCAGAACCTGCTCCAAAATTACGAGAATCGCAAAATCTATTAGAACTGTTCACAGTTAAAAATTTCTTCGTCGGTAAATATTCGCTCTTCTCAAGTATTTTCAACAGAAAAAGTATAAAATTATGATACTAAAATCAAAGCATTATTTTTTACCTCACCCACCTGTATAAAAATTAATCCTGTCAACGTTAAGTGGACAGCACTATGTTTCCGAAAGCTTTTACCCCTTTCATCTTTGAATTTGCTTCGTGGTATCCAAGAGTATTCTAAAAAATTTGATTGCCGTTGGGTACACACGGAAAGAAATTCTTGACAGCTGCTGCATTCATAGTAGTAGGCCAGCGCAACCAAGCCATGAAAGCAGCAGCAACACCAATGTTGGAAACGCGTCTGTCGCATAAGGTTAGTTTATCCGTTTCTAAGACGACAGTTGCCTACACTGTGAACGTAGCGTTCTCTGTCAGGGAGAACAATTGTCATGAACAGAAAGCGTATTGGAGTACTACAGTTTGGCGCAACGAAGTTGCCTATAAGTGCCGCTATTGTACCAAATTTCTTTCCGCGCAGAAAGGGGTATATTTCGCAAGGAAACCTCTGATGCTATAGATATCCAAATGGTGCTGAAAAAAGCGATCTGAGAGAATGCATACTAAACTTGTGTAATTAATAAGCAAGAATCGCGAAGAGAAAGAAAAATTGAATCATATTTAAACCTACTCTAGTCTACTCTTTCCAGCTCGCACACAGAACATCTTTATCGAACTTTGTTATATCTCAAAAATGAGAATATATTTTTATTTCATTTAACTTCCTCTGGCACTTAACAGAAAATATTTTTTCACCCTTCGCTGCAATATATAAATGAACGAATGCTTGTCTGTATGTCCTTTATCCACGAAGGTTTCTGAGTTGGTACGACCAATTCTCGACAGATGGCGTCACTGTCATCCGTATTCTAAACCGCGGCGGCAAAGTCGCCGCTTCAGGCCGCGGCTAGTAAGTTTATCAATTCTAAGGCAAATCCATTGAAAATGGAAGAATCAGGCGTTATGAAGAATAGAATAATGTCTTTGGTTGAAATCTAAACTTCTTTAATTGCACATTTGTATGATAATCGATTTTTCTATATTCTTAATAACATTTTTAGAAACAATTGACATAATTATCAAGTTCTCAATTATCAAATCATCTAGATCGTTGGTGATACGTGTAAAAACTATTGAAGAACGACTATCTGAAAAAAAAATATCACCGCCCGCCATGAATTTGTTCAGAAAATGTATAATGGCGAAGCGTGGCGGAGCGCGCCGCTCAGACCCACCACTGAGCAGCCCGGCTCACATTGGGGACGGAATGTTCAAAACCACCTACATGTCGCAAATCTTAACCAAATCGAACAAAATTCATCTAGAAATGTTTGTTATTGAATTTCAAAGAGACTGAAGGAGCCGAATTTTCCAAAATAATAATTTTTTTAAACTTTTCCAAACAAAATATGTCATGATTATAAGATTTCGAGTCATAAACCAGATAAACCTTATAGAATTTAAGGGCTTTGAGGCATAGCTGATTTTGAATTTGCCATCAAATTTGCGAAATGAATTTGTTCAAACAATTTCTTTGAATAAATTATTACTCATTTAAATTTTTTCCAAAATAAATTCAAACATCTAATTTTACCGGAAAAAATATGTCCGGAGCATTATATTTTATATTCAAAATATAATTTGTTACAACCAAATGACTAAATAATTAATTTTACATAATTTATATTAAATCTTAATAAGGCTCCAAACGCCTACAAGAAAATGAATAATAATGCAAATGCGACCTATGTTAACTGAAGGGTTTTTTCGTTCGCTAATTTCAAGTCTGACATTAGTTTTTAAAAAAGAATTTGTTGGAATGAATTCTTTTTTTTTTTGTTTACTTTGTATTCATAACGAATTGTATTTTTAAATGAGAACTATTTTTGTATCTCATTGTATATAGACAAATGTGTTCTTAGTATTGATTGAGTTGTTTTGAATTAGCCTGCAGTGTTCAACCAAATAAATTATTCCAAAAATTTATGGATTTAAAAGTTATGTTATTTTTGCTATCTGGTTAGTTATAGTGTAAATGTTTCTTTTATTTCATATTACATTTTTTTAAATATTTTTTTTCCTAAATTCCTTTTGTGATTTTCCCATTTAATAACTTTTTTTCTAAGTAAATATTTTCTTAACTCTTATATCTAGAACTCATAAATTAGGAGCTTCAATTCAGAATCATATGGTTGTAAGAAATTGTATCTCACATAGAAAATATAATGCTTCGGTCATATTTTTTCCGATAAAATTAGATTTTTTTATTTATTTTGCAAAAAATTGAAATGAGTAATAGTTTATTTGAAAAAATCGTTTGAACAAATTTATTTCACAAAACTAATGGTAAATTCAAAATCAGCTATGCCTTAAAGTCCTTAAATTCTATAAGGTTTATCTAGTTTAGGACTCGAAATCTTATAATCACGCCATATTTTATTTAGAAAAGTTTAAACAAATTTGTTGGAAAATTTGGCTCCTTCAGTCACTTCGAAATTTATTTACAAGCATTTCTGGATGAACTTTTTTTGATTTGGTTAAGATTTGCGGCGTGTAGGTGGTTTTGAACATTCCGTCCTGACAGTGAGCCGGGCTGCTCCGTGGTGGGCCCGAGCCGCGCGCTCCGCCGCGCTTTGCAATTATACATTTTTCTGTACAAATTAATGGCAGGCAGTGAAATGAAGTTAATAATTATGTTAATTATTTCTAAAAATGTTATAAAAATATGGAAAAATTAATTATTGACCATCGCAATATTTTTTATATGAAAGAACTGTCTTTCAATAGTATGTGTACCAATTTTCGTCAAAAAATATTCAACAGTTTGAGTGCAATGAATTATCATCAAAACAAAGTCATAAATGTTTGTTGCACGGAAAAAAATAGTTAAACAAATTATTGTGTCAAAACTCCAATATTTATACGTTACTGATAGTGTGAAGATTCTATTGATATAATCATTTTATAACATTTGCTTGGACTGGAAATTTGGGTGCCCACTTGATGTGATTCGTCTCTTGTAGAATGGAGTGGGAGGAAAACTTCCGAGAACATGCAGTTTTCGTGTCTCTTTGTTTCTCCAATTCTTTCCGTATTCTTGACTAAAGTGTTTTTTGTTATTATTTACTAATTTCGTGACACATTTTGTGAAGCGGCACCTTCTTGCCTCAGTTACTGAATAGGAATGATATTGCGCTCACCCGACGATATAGTGTATGCAATTCTTTTTCAATCCAAGCTTTTTTCACAGTCAGAAACCAAACTTCAATTTTAAGCTGTCACAGTAGGAGACGTCAGGTACGTTTCTCCTGCACGTTTTTGTAAGTAAATATTTGAACTTGAAAAATACTTATAAAAATTTACACTCCTGTTTAGCATAATTTTGTTTTTTCGTCTTCTTCTCTACCAGATACCCAAGTAATTTTTCTGCATTCTCATATTCGTCTATGAGTTTAATAAATATTTTTACATTAACAGGATGGAACACACGTTGATAAGAAACTCAAGCGACGGAAGACATTGTCCTCAACCACGGAGACACTTCCCAGCAATTTATTACAATTGTTAGAAATAAATGAGATGTAAGGCAAATCAAAATGGAAATAAATTTCAGATTGTGAATTCCTTCTTCTCCGAACGTTCATGAAAAATTATTATATGATAAATCTTTTTAAGGTTAGGTACCTAATACATTTAATTGTTCACATGTTTTTTCACTGTTCTATACTCTGTATATAGGCACATTATATAAATTGAAACAGGAAAGGTTATGTAAAAGACTCTTAACCCCTTAAAAAAGAAAGAGCCTAAACAACAGATAAAATAATAATAACTAAAATTCATCAAAGATTGGTCCAATTATTCAACTAAGGATTTCCACTCTTAGTTTTAAGCACAGCATTCCCAAATTTTGAATGTTCATGGAATGCCTACTAAAATCCATGAGAAAATTCCCAACCTCAAAAAAATATTTAATACTACATGATTGCATTGAAACCCTTAGGATTTGAAATAAATTTATTTCCAATGGTTAAAAAAAGAATGGTTTTTGCAGTTTGGTTTTATTACAATCAAAATTATGGAGGAAAAGATTACTCCACAAAAATTGCATCTTTTCCAACAAAGTTTTGTTCAATAAAACTCAACTCAACAAAATCGCGAAAAATCTTTTAAGGAATAGAATTAGCCCTTGATCATTAGGATTGGAAAAAAGTTGCAACTTTGGTCAAAATTGAAGGAAAAACGAAAAAATCCTTACAATATGCCAGGTATCAATTTATGAAAATGATTTATTACAGCAATATCCTCTCAGATTTGAAGCTTGAAGAAATAAATCTCAGTTCGAACCGAAAAATAACGACTCTAATAAAAGTAACGGCACTTATAAACTAATTTTCTGTGAATAGTCGTATTACTTGAAACCCCTTGAAAACGTCCAAGGGATTCTGTTCAGCAGCGTGGACCACCCCAATATTCGATCCCCGGAGTTGGTCTGTTTTACGCTCTAGGGGTAGACGTGTGCCACGATACTAACCATTCCGGATATGTCGGAGTCTACTGCCCCTTATCCTTTATTAAGCCCTTTTTTGCCCTCTATTTTGCTCTCTCGTCGCTATAACACATTTTCAAGTATCAATAAGAACTGAACCAGAATTTCACAATTCTGAGAACCAAATTTTCAACCAAGATTATTTTATATAAAAAAAGATGGATTATTAAAGAAATTCATATTTCTTTTAAACAAATATTGAAATTCTTGATGAAAAAAGATGATTGTCCACCCAGATAGTTGAAATCATAGTCAAAAAAAGGAGTTTTTAACTGAAAAGAGAATAGTTACAATTTAAGTTGAAAATATGATTTCAAAACAACAAAAGGAACATTTTTAACAGATTACTTCAACATTCAACAAAAATAAGTGAATACCCAATTGAAAGATGATTTTTCAACCGAGGAGATCAATTTTATACCATAAAAGAAGAATTAACAATAAAACACGAACTTCCTTTCAAATATTGAAATTTTTGAAGGGAAAGATCATTTTCCTGGCAGATTCTTGATGGTTGAAGTTTTTACTGAGAAAGATCAATTTTCCAAGTGAAGGGATGAAATTTCAACTAAAATATTGAATATTCAATTATTAAAATAGATTTTTAACTGAAAACTAACCAAATATAGTTGAATTTCCAACTGAAGAGAGGTTTTTCAACAAAGAAGATTGATTTCATATAAAAAAGATGAATGAAAATAAAAAACTGACCAAATATTGAAACTTTCAATGGAAGAGGTTAATTTTTCAAACAGATGGTTGAGGTTGTATTCAAAAAAGCTCAATTGAACAAATTAAATTTGAATGGAAAATTGAGCTATTTTTAACTAAAGAGATGAAACAAAAAAATTGATTTCTGTCGTTTTAAAATTCTACTACTTGGTTGGAGATCAAAATAATTTTTTCAAAATATTTTTTTTTTTGAAGTTCACTTTCCCTGATAAAAATATAAGTATCCATTTTTGGTTCAAAATTGATCGTTTTTTGTTCAAAAATTATCTAGTTGGTTGAAAATTAAGTTTTGGATCAAAAATAATTCTTTTCTGGTCCAAGTTTGACTTTTTTCCCGGATATTTGGGTTTCTTCCATAGAAAAAACGTCCTTCGAGATTGAAAATTAAACTGTCTCCAATAAATTTCGTCTTCTTGGCTTGGAAATTTGATTGTTTTTGCTTGACGTTTGATCTCTTTTGTTAAATATTTCAACCAATGATTTGGAAAGTTATCATTGCAGGTTAGAAATGTAATGAAACTCTTCAAATGTAATAATTTTCCGAAAATTTAACTGTTTTGTTTTACATTTGTTATTTCGGATAAATATTTCGGGGTAAATGTTTATTGTCCTTTTCCATACATCAAACTGAAAATTCTCTAATTTCAAACATTAAAATCTTTTTTAATATTCCATTCTGAGAGGTTTCCATCAGGAATTGTTTTATTCCGGAGTTTCAATTTTAAATATCTAACTTTGTATGATTCCGTTCATAAATTATTCATTTTTGAATTTTATATTTTTCTGAATGTTATGAATATCCACAGTCAATTTTAAAAATTTTAATGCTGACAGATTTCAATTCAATTATATTCAATTTCCATTCGGAAGAGTATGAATGCTTCTTGTCCAATTTTCAATTTAGTTACATTTTTAACGCTTCTATTGAAAAATGATGACATTTTGAACATTATTAAATTCAAACCGCTTTTAACATAAAAACTATTTTACTTCAGATGCTTCTACTTTAGGGTCAACTCAAAACTATTTTATTTGGAATTCAATAAATACATTTGCAAACTTTGGATACCAAATTACACAATTTTAAACCTATTTAAAAGAATATCTTCAGAACATGTTATAAGTCAGGAGTTAATTCGACAGTGCCTATTTTTGCAAATTTAAACTCAAACTTCTTCATCAAATAAAAAATTCCAATGAATATTGCATTATTTCTAAGCATTGAATTCCTCTTGGAATTGTCCCATTTTGGAAATTTGAGTGTAAAATTATTAACTTTAAACCTGGAAAAGCAGTTCCCGTCCGATCACTGGAATTAAGCAGCGTTGGGTGCAGTTAGTTCTTGGATGGGCATCCATCCGGGAATGCTGCGTGCTGTTGGCATGTTGACAGGAGACTGGTGTCCTCCCGTGTGTATTTATCTAAACCAATTATTAATGGTACCAAAAATTCCTAACGTAGGCGTTGTCTTTTAACCCAGTTGTTCCATATTGGAGCGGAAGAAGAAAGTTGCGGGTTATTGGAGAAACAGGAAGCTTTTATTTCAGGAGGAACGAATTTATAGAGAAATAGTCAGATTGTCAGCGTTTTCGTGTTTGACACTATCTATTGGTTCCGTATGGCTATAAATTGTATGCGACACCCTTCGTGTGAGCCTAAACAATCTCAATGATCTAGAATCTTGAGTTATTATCAGCCAAGATTTTACTTCAGGGCAAAACACAACGTATTGCTCTTTGCGTCATTTTCACATCGACCCATCTAAGTGACCCTAATTCGATTCAAGCGGCTCTTCAAGAGGGGTATAGAATATTATTCTGAAAATATTTTTCCCAACACATGCACGGAAATTGTGGCGTTCCGTGTCAGTAAAGTGTGCGCAAAGTGACAGATTCCTCTATTGTAGGGCTGCCACAGACTAATGTACCTTAAAATGTGACAAAAAAGACTAAATTGAGCTAAAGAGTGATCAACATTAAACAGTGAAATTTCAAACCGAGAAGATGAATTTTTAACAAAAATGATAACTGTTTGACTGGAGCACTTTTATTTTTAACCATGGATTTTAATCTTTCAATTTTAAAATCGAAAGATTAATATTCTGCAAAAAAAAAAAATGTTTTAACAAGATAGTTGAATTTTTAACTAAGAAAGCATTTAATTTTTAATGAAAAATCATATTTAACCAAACAAATGAACTTTAAAATGTAAGTATGGAATTTCCAATTTATTGGGATAAGTTAAATTTCCAGTTGAAAAAATTACTTATAACCTAAAACAACTAACATTCAACAACAAAAAAAACTTACTTTTGAAAAAACTGTTACATTTCTAAACAATATGAGGAATATCCAAACGAAATTGTAAATTTTCAAGTAGGATAGTTCAATTCTTGACCAAAAATTATTTTAAACCAAACAATATCATTTTCCAACAAAATGCTTTAATTTTAAACTATTGGAACAATGATTTCCAACAAAAAAAGAATTTTTAACATTTTGCGATTGAAAAATTATTTTTGACCCAAACATAAAAGTTTTGAACTAGAAGAATTTTCGACTAAAATCCATAAAATGTAACTGTATAACTTGGATAGTGAACCGTGAAAAAAAATTTTTAAACAAGAGAATTAACTTTCGAACGAAAAGAAAATCTTCTATCCAAAAATCAACTTTCTAACGAAATAATTAAATTTTCAATTTAAAAAGACAAATCTCTATACAAGTTGTCGAATTTTGAACCAGAGAAGATCAGTTTTTCTCTTAAAACAGTAAAATTTTCAGGTTGAGAAATTAATCGTCAACCAAACTGATAAATTTTCAGGTTTAAAATTATGAATCTTCAACTAGAATAGATTATTTTATGCAAAAAAGATTAATTTTCAACTATACGCGTTAACATTTGACAAAAAAGTGATTCTAATTTCCGTTTGTTATAATAAATGAATTTTATGGTTTGGTACTTTAGATCAGAGGTTTCTTCAATTTTTGAAGTACAATTTAAAATTTTTAGTATCAATGATTAGTGAAAACTTGAGGAACAAATTTTTTTTCCAAAATTTTGGACAAAAAAAAATTGATTCGAATTTCTGTTCGTTATTAATAAATTTATTCTCTGGTTTGGTATTTTATATGAAGGGTCCCTCTAATTTTTGAAATACAATTTTGAATTTAAAGGTTCAATGATTTGTGAGAACTTGAGAAACAAATTTTTTTCCAAAATTTTTAACAAAAAATTGATTTAAATCTCTGTTTTTTATCAATAAATTAATTTTATGGTTTGGCATTTCAGATTAAGGGTTCCTTCAATTTTTGAAATACAATTTTGAATTTTTAGTGTCAATGATTAGTGAGAACTTAAGAAACAAATTTTTTACAAAATTTATGACAAAAAATTGATTCGAATTTCTGTTTTTTATCAATAAATTAATTTTATGGTTTGGTTTTTTAGATTAAGGATTCCTTCAATTTTTGAAACACAATTTTGAATTTTGAGTGTCAATGATCAGTGAGAATTCGAGAAACAAATTCTCACAAAGTCTCAATTTTCAAAAAACTTATTGATGTAAAAGTCACTTTTTGACGGTAAAATTAGAATATAAAAATAAAGCTAAA
>WSXT02000126.1:3481-15192 GCA_011762715.2 Neuroterus valhalla
TTTGCAATAAAAATATATATTTCCTCAGCCGAAGGGTAAGTCATTTTGAATTTAATTGATCTTAGGATCCCACAAGCATATGAGAAAATTATGCGGAAGTCTGTGCCGTACCTATAACAAAAATTCAAAGTCGAAACTGTCCAACGCCCTTAATCTCTTTTCTTTTTGCGATAAAAAATCTGTCCGCTTCGCGGGGACATTCTCATCGGGCGCGGCTCGCTTCGCCCGCGAGTTTCAGCGCGCCTAGGGCGCACGTTTGCCGAATCTCGCGCTTCGCGCTCTATAATGTTTTTGACTCGCGCTTCACACTCGTACATTTCAAAGCTCTTGCTTAGCGGTCAGGTATTTGTGTCTTGCATGCGGAATGCTTTTGCTATTGTCCATTTCAATAATTATGCAGATTTGAAAGTGAATTGAAGAAATCAATCTCTTTTAGATCCCAGTTAACCTTTGCAACCTCATGTATTTTTATTTAAAACGTAATTTGGTATAGATGAAGATTACATTTCTCAATACTCATCTGGTACTTATCTAAGATACCTTCCCAAGAGAAATCGAATGCGCTGATTATTACAAAAAACAAGTGTATCAAAGACCGATTGGACCCGTTCATTTTTTGATGATTTATCATTTTTAGAGATGGACGGACATACCGACAGACACCATCGCCAAAATATGATCGTTGAAAATAAAAAATGTGGAATTTCTGGTGGTGCTTATACTTTCTCAATCATAAATGATGAGAAGTTATTAAAGTTTTTGATTTTCCATTATGTGCTGTACAGTAAAAGTTTAAATTTTTCATTTTTCTAAGAAATTCGAAATTTTGTTTTGTATTTTCGAATTTCGAAAATGCTATATTGCTGCGACACTTTTCTATTTATCGGAAAAAGTTATAAATATGAATGGTTTGAATTTACGAATGCTACAAAGAACCGTTCATAGAATTATAAAATCTCAAAAAAAGGGTCTCAAAAATTTTTTAAATACTCCCGCCTTCTGAGTTTTCTTCCAAAATAACTGTCTAACGAACTAATCCTTTCTTTTGGACCAATGAACAAGTGTATCCAAGGCCGATTTGATTCGTCCATTTTTTCGTGAGTTGTCGTGTTTACGGACGGACGGACATACGGAAATGCAGACCAACAGACAGACACCATTGCCAAAACTCGATTTTCGGCTTCAGGGGGTCTCGGAAACGTGGGGATCCGTTGAAAATTCAAGATGTGAAATTTCAGACGATTCTAATACTTTCTCAATCATAAATGATGAGAATGTAAAAAATGTTTTTCCTCGTTTTCAATGCGATACTTACTTTATCGATCTTTATGCGAATCAAATCATACAGCCGCATCGACGAAGTAGTACAAGGAGACCCTACTCCCGGAAAATTAGGACAAATGGATTCGGATTTAGTTAGTTTGCACTGGCCGTAGCCCCTTCTGCGGACAAATTCTATAAATTCAATACATATTCTACAAATTCTTTGTGTTGGCTCCATGATAACCGATAAACAAAACCTATGGCATCCACGGCAACCGTCTAACACAATAGGAACCGTAATTTGTAAAATATGTGATTCCACGGTTTTTCGCTTAATGCGGCGATAGGGACAGTGCAAACTAACTAAATCCGAATCCACGCGTCCATATTTTCCGGAGGCCGCATGAGAGTGGGATTTCCTTATACTACTTACTTAATGACCGCATCTAAAGTTTTTGAATACTCTGAAATTAATATACGTAAAAACACTACGAAAACATTGTTTCTAACTCTGATGATCATTGTTTTCAAAATTGAGAAAATAATTCTTGTGAAAAGGTGCTCTGAAATGTGAAAAATCTCATGAGTTGATGGCTATTTGCCTTAAAAATGGAATTGGCATTCGAAGACCAAAAACATATGAACACCATGGTTTGCTGCTGCAGTGGTCACAGCGCTTTAAGAATCTGGCGGGGGGTCGGAGTTTGAGACTGGGTTACGGTGTAGGAAACTATAAGGATCCGACGTTGAATTTTACAGTAAGGCAGACAATGTGACCCTATCAACTAATCATGTCTGTAAGAAAAGCTATAAGCCAGTTTCCTTCTTGAAGATGATGAAGTATCAAATTTAGAATCGCTCATCACGTGTGCCGGTGGTGCTTGAAATGTATGCCGGCCGGCCGAGTAGATCGTCCTGTTCCAAGTATTACAAAATACAAAGAGAGGTGGGTGCGTGCCGAGAGTGCTGATCAAGTTGGAATGGTGCACCTTCACGTATAGGCATGTACATTGTAAGTACATGCACTCTACTTGTTCGCACATCCGTGCTTTCATTGAGGAACTTCATAGTCAGGGTGTGGCGTCATTACTTTGCCTGAACTCACAATCAGCAACGACCTCCGCATACGACCTCCCATTCCCTTTACTTCTTTTTTCCACACGTCGGCCCACATGATCATAACGTCATACTACTTTACACAGCTCTTGGATTATTCCGATCATTCAGACTCGGATGAGTCTTATAGCTTCCATGTTCTTGATAGCTTTATGCATCGAGAGCTGCTTCCCAGTCATTCCTTCGAACCCGAGAGATACACGGCAGGTTGGATCCCAGTGAGTGTCTATTGATGTCATGTCTAATCTGACCTGCAAAGAGTTCTTGGATGGACCTTTAAGGCTTTCTTTATGGGGATTCCAATTGCATTCAATTGGCTATAGCTTGATCAGTGCCTTAGGTTCTCTGTTAGTTGATCGAGTAGCTTTTAGGATTTTAAGTGCCAGAGAAAGGTGCTTTGGAATCTTCGGAATGGCGGGTTTATATTTCAAAATTGAAGTGAAATCAATCTTATTTCTTCGAGCACATTTCACGGAGATGAATGGATCTGGACACCAAGTCGTAATATACTTTGAATTCAAATATGGGGCACTGATCTGAGTACTTTAATTTACCACCCACATTCACCAGCAGGGAGGAATTTTCTGTTCCTTTCCTTTTTTCTGCTGTCGAGGAATGTACTGGAAGCAAGAATGGTTAATTTTTCCAAAATAATGTTTACGACAAGGGTACCAGAAAATGTTCTCCAGCTCATTTGATTATGCAACTGTTTTGCAACAAAGCGAACTGACTCTAAGAAATTTTCGCAAAACTCATGTCTTATACCATTTTTCTAAGATGGCAGGGCTAAAAGATAGTACGAGATGTGGCAGAGTAAAAATTCATCAAGAACACCCGATAATCCATGAAGATACCAAATATCAACTTCAACTGTGGAGTCGTTCACTTCTACTTTTTTCAGTAAACTGCTAACATCTGTATTGCATCTTTATCCCAAAAAGGATTCGAGTTATCTGTAAAGGAGATTATCATTAATTTGAAAAATCTTGCTCGAAAATGAAAGCTTCTTCTAATTCGGAGGTAAGGCCTTCTTCATTCAGGATTTGGTACGGACGCAATATGAATACCGATGGTATTATAAATATCACCTAATGGCGTTAGAAATTCTTTTTGGTTTTTCAATACTACTCTATGAAGACAATGATTTTCTTCTACAGTTTGTATTTGTGATAAGTAAATAATCGACCAATAATCAAAGTCAAATGTTTCCCTCAACTTTATTTTCCCAAATTTCCCCATCCTCTTATTTTCATTATTATCCAACTATTATCGTGAGCGATGACAGTCGAGAATCTCGTAATAAAATTGAATAGATGTTGGTAATTACAATGATCACCTTAGCGCAAGCATGGCGTTTAAATATCAACGTATTGCACCTTTCTACAACCGATCATCTATAGTTTAGCCATCAGAGAATTTATTTTCTTATCTTCTTTTTTTCCTCCTGACTCGAAAGATACTCGCTGAGGAAATTGCATCGTAAAAATTCCTGGTCATTTCCAATTTTTTGCATCATAATTGTCTCTCTCTATTATAAAAAATTTTCGCCGCTGCGGCAGGAATCCAGAGGAAACCCTCCAGAACCTCCTACGACGACCTACAATGAGTTGATATGGCCTACCAACGTTAACACTACACCAGCTTGAGCAGCCTTAAATGTTCTTATTGAAAACAAAATTCTTATTACATTTTAGTCTCCTTCTTTTGCTGTTGGGCCAGTAAATGGCTCATCAATGTTGACACCATACATGTTGGAGCATGGAAGGTGTCAGTACAAAAGGTCTTATCGGAAACTAAATCGTGAATGATTGCAAGTCTTCTTCGTTTTGTATTCTAATCACTGTCTGAAGTTAAGACTATACATTAACATCATACTTAGTGAAAAATCTTTATTGAATTAGAGTCTTTATTATTTTATCAGGTCAACTAATGGCTGATCAATGTCGACATTATTCTTGAATAGCCCCCAATATTTTAAATAAAAACCAAATCGTAAGAAAATGGGAGTCTTCTTGTATTGGCTCAGCCAGAGCCAGTAGCGGGGTGAAGTTTCCACAGAACATTCTGGAGCAGTCCCAAATTTTCCTATTGAAAATTGCAAATGGTATTGATGGCATAAACTTTAACTAGTTATACCAAAGAAGAATGTAGTTCTTGTATTTATCTCTAAGTGGCGCCACACAAGACTTTATGTGCACTACATGGGTATGCTATATTTTTCGAAAGAAGTGAGATTTAGCGTGCAAATTTTGTCCTAAAGAATTGCATTTTGATTCTTTCAGTGTTAAGGATTAACATTGTTAAGGATGTCGGCTGCTACTCCTATTATGGTCAAGGAGCAGTTAAGGAATCAGCTCGAGGCGAATGCAAAACTTCGCAGGAATCCGCAAATCATGAGAAGGGGTTAGGTAAGCTTGGCTGTATCGTCGACCTTTAGGACCGACACGAATCACGTTGGCAATGCACGCACTTTACGCACTGGCAGGCCACTCACGCGTCTACCTTTACAAGCACCGTACAACAAGGCGTCTTGCACCATCGAATACTAATGCGTCATCGAGTATGGCGAGCGCCGAGACATGTGAAAAAAGATAATTTACTATCTGTTGGGTCTCACATCGGGAATTTCACATCCCTTGGGTACCGGATGTATCTGCATTCTGCAATGAAATCCTCATTAATAGTTTAAATGACAGGTAATCGATAGGCGATTATTTTTCTTAACCTTTAGGCAGTAAAACAGAAGGCTGGAAATGGTTACTCTATAAATTTGAGAAATGAGAATGATTCTCCCTGCATAGAACACTAATGGATAGATATGCGGTAACTCATGACAATTTCGCAACAATTACAAATTTTTCAGAGTATACTTCGCAGATAAGAAGGATGTATTATTTTTCAGATTTAAAGGAAGCGTTTTCTGGGAGATAGGCGTGACGCAATTAGTATAAGTTAGAGAGAACGGCAGAAGGCCGCTCGATAATTGTGCCATCCTCGGGGCATATCCTCTCGAGAGGATCGGAAAGAGCGGGAGAAGAGCAAGAGAAAGGAGAAAAAAGTGAAGAAGGAAGACAGAAATAACTACATGTTACATAGAAATAGAGAGAGAGGAAATGAGGAGGAGAGATATCCCGACTAGGTCTGACTCAAGACGGTCATCGCTCTGCTGACTGCTACTAAACTAATCGCTTGCGGTCGTGATGAACGTGATTGGAAAGAACAATACGAGAAAAAACGGGAAAGAACATCTTTTCTTTCTCCTTTTGCGAAGTATGCTCTTAGAATAAACTTGTGTCCTTCAACTGTGAGAATCTTTTAATGAATATATATCTTCTGTTTCAGATGATAACAATCTGGAAAAATCAGATATTTCTTGTGCAGTTCTATTTTTTCAACATCATCGTTTTGTTTAATGACAATTGGGTGACCAAATAGCACCAAAAGAGTTAAATGCAGGTACCATTTGATTTTCAATAAGAGTATTCGAGGCTCCTCAAGCACGTATGGGGTTAACGTTGATCAGACATTGGTGTCAACTGAGAGATTTTTTGCCTATGCAGGGTCACAATTTTCTAAAAAAAATGGAAGAAAAAAGCAGATGAGAAATGAACTATAGGAATTTCGTCTACGGGGAGCAGTGACAGCCTTCAAGACATCCCTTAATTACGAATCTCTAGATGACCTCCACCTCGATCTTTCTTGAAATTTACCTCGAGGAAGATCTTATCGCAGATCCACGGGTAACTCCAAGAGCTCGAACAAGGTGAAGAAGCCAACCAGGGCTTGTTGGTAGCTTCCGGGAGCGGTTCGTGATGAATGTGCTCATCTCGATCTTTCTTCATCCCTCTTACTCAACAAACTATTACCTATCCGGTTAACTTTTCTGCTAGACTTCAGTCTTTACTTCACTTCTCTTCAATTCGATTCCCTAGTAAGACTTTCAGAAGCGCCTTTATTCCAATCCAGTCAATTTGATTCACACTGTGTGTTCCTTTAATGCTTCAAAAATAATAAAATTTCTAAATAGAATTCTAAACGTGGTTGAGGGGATAGCTCGCGACCTTTGGTAGGTAGACGATACTTGTCGTGCCTTGAAGTTCACTCTCCAGCAATACAAGAGTTAATACGTAGTAAACGAAAGTGCCTCCGTAGAATCTAGAATCCAAGTTGCCGGCTAGGCTCTCTGTTGACTCCCTGCTGCATTGTTCCGTAAATTCTACCTGTTGCTCAACCAGCATCCGAAATGATCCCCACACGAAATTCAGTATAGTTTGAGCATATCTCTTTCATGAATTCACAGTCGTGTTTTACGGTTAAACATAAAAGCAAGTCGCGATTAAATTGGATTTTAGTTTGATGTAACACATGTCACGGAATAGTAAAGGGAATATGAGAACGTTTTCAGGAAGGGTTGATGAATAGTAGAAATGTAAATTATGTACTGGTAAGTGGGGCAGATGGAACCGAGATTGGAGGAGGTAATTGATGAGAACATGAACTGACGTGAATCGATAGAGTAGTACGGATTTATGGTATGGTATTCTCTAGTGATGTATGGTAATCGTATGTTCGATGGTAAGCGGTCAATTATCAAGCCGATGCGACCGTTGTGTGAGAAAGAAGAAAATTAAACATCCAACGTCATGAGTTATTACGCTGTCCTTACGCACTTTTCCACTCCCACACATATCATTTCAAAGCTTCCTAAACAATTATATTTTTATTATCTAACCTGCCTAAATTTATGCGATTTCCCATATAGCTACCTGAGAAAGTGGAAGCATGCTTTCAATCTTGTCGAAGTGAACTTTTTTGCAGTTATTGCTGCGAAAGAACACAGAAAAAACGAAGGGTAGAGGGTGGTTCGAGCAAAAATTTCGTGGTAATCTCAGCAAGCAAAAAAGTAAAGATCGGCAAGAATAAGATAAGAGATAGGTAATTTTTCATTTTACCTTAGATTATACCCCTACTGATTTTTATTTATTTGCATGCCAAGATTAACCTAGGATTCTCAGCTCAACCAATTTTTACGTATTGGTTTTTTTCCATTGAATACATTCATCCTATAATGCTAGGAATAATCCAAATCGTACTTTGGCAATAAATAATCAAAAATGATTGTCAGTTTGAAATTTTAGAAATGAGCTGTGAGAATATATTTTTGAGCAAGAATCGAGACTATAAAAGTCGAAACTGTGGAGGTTTATGTAAGAAGGAAGATGTCAGCTCAGAATCAGTTTGCTGGTTGATGTGAGTGGATAGTTGGATACTTATACAAACTTCCTACATCCCACATCATCAGTAACGAGATGAAAGAAGAAAAGAGGACACAGCTACATAAGTAGAAATAAATGGAGAAGACGTGGGTACATTTGCCCGCATACTCCTTGGCACTTCCGGTGCCATAGAGAGCAGCACATAAATCGAGCATCGTGTGTACACCTCACTACGATTTACGAACCATTTCTACATCCTGCTCCCACCAACCATGTATTCTTGAGGGTTATGGTATACATAAGTAGGCTTACCTACATTAACAATTTATAGTAACGACGAATCAAATCGGACGGTAGCAATGCTGAGAATTCATGAAGGTAGATTCACTTCGCATTTTTCTCATTTTTTTCCACAATAGTGGGATCACATGGAAAAATCTGTATTGATGAGTTCTGAAACTTCTACAGAAAATTTTATGAAATTTGACACTTTAACTAGCATGTTTTACCTAACAAATTTTTTAATCTCTAAAATCCCATATAGTCTGGAGCCCTATTTGCCGATTTCTCGAGGTAATGATTTCCTTTTTTTTTTTTTAGTTTTCGTGTAAAGGCTGGGCCGTGCAGTTCTGAAATTTGCTTAGATTATGCTCTGACTTTCGAAGTAAATCAGAAGTTGCAAAAAGTCGATTTTGAAGGAGCTGTAAGGCCAACATGGATGTGTTCCATTATCTTATAAAAATATAAGGTTCGGATAGAAGAAAGAGTTGACGTTTTCATGGAATCCTCAAGACAAGGATTTTCAACCACCTCGGAGCAAATGGCAGTACTTCCGCTAACGGAAGTAGAACCTGCTCCAGGTGACTGGTTTGGAATGCTGAACCTGTTGGGCAAGAGTAGGGGACATGAGATAGATCAAGGAATAAAAGTAAATACAAATAAAAACAATAAAATAAAATAAAATGAAACAAGAAAGAGACTGGCATGATCGCTCCAGGGGGACAAAGTGGAATCAGCAGGAGCAGAATAATGACTGGTCAGAACTCAAAAGGAAATTGGGCGTACTTCCGTCAGAGCACCCGTCCTCGTCCTCAGTACCGTCTCGAGTACTTCTTGCTCTCTTCTCTCCTTTTTTCCTCTCTCTACTGACTACTCCTTGTGGTATCCTTCTCCCTTTTCTTTTTTTTCGCTGCGTGATGTGGCGCTTGACCGCACCAAGTCATTAAACCCGCGAGGGTGCTCGACTCGGCTCGAGAGAAATGAAGCGAATCAAGGAACAAGTCTCGTTGCTCATCCTCCTCATCCTCCTTATCCTTCTCATCCCTGTCGCACTTCTCCTTTCCTCTTTTCATGTAGTCAACAAATTCCAAAATCCAAGCTTTTTTGTATCTATTGTTTTAAGTGTTCCTGGAAATTTGAAACACAGTTTCAGTTTGAAATCCAGCACCTGATTTCATCGTAAATAAAATGAATCAGTAACGAGAAAGAGAGTGTAATTGAGTTGGACGATTAATTGTAAGAGTTGCTCATCGCGCCAACAGGATTACATCAGCTGTTACTTAATGTCTTCATGCGAACGTTTCTTTTACTCTACTAGGCCTGAGCTTCACTAAAAGTTTCATTGGAAAATGTCAGCCGCGTCATCTCGTCTATGTACCACGCTTATTTATTATAATAACATTCTCTTTCATTACACCTTATAACTCTATATTACACACATTTCGTTTTATCGGATACAAGTGGTGAAGAAGAGCCAATCAGATCCGACACCTGTGGATCGTAAAATAGATTCGTATCTTCAATCGACGATCGACGATGAAAGTGGATGCGTGTTTATGAAGCTGAGATCTTCAACTTAAGGACTTGGTTAACATAGGAAGTTACTAATCGATCCTTCTCAAATCGATTTATGCTTTCAGTGACAAAGATTTAACCGAAACCAATTATTTATCAAAACCACAATCAACGCGGAGCTTATTAATAAGTTGGATCGACAACAACTAGTTTGATATGCTATAAAGTAATAATCTTATCAAAATATATGTCATGTAAAAGTCGTAGATCTAGTCAACGACTATACTTAACTGTGGATAACTTTTTCCGTACCACTAAATATGAAACGAAAAATTGAATTATTCAATTTTTAGTTCAGGAATTCAGTGAACTCGATAATCTTCGAAAGAATAATCATATTAGATTGTGCTTTGGCAGACTTTTTGAAGGCCGAAAAAGAGAGGACGTGTTCGTTAACAAGCTATTTTTGACGAATGGTTCTGGTTTCATCAATCGAAATGCCTTTTTGAAAAATTAAAAATGCACATTTTCGCTCAAACTATGTAAGGTGCAAAAAAATGTTAAGAACCAAAATTATTTATTTTAAAAAGACCTAAAGATCTATAAGAGACGATTTTTTCATAAGATGCGTAGATTTTGTTTGAATCGTGAAAAATGTAACCAAGAATAAAAAATTTTATTTTACAGCAAAACTATGCAAGCTACGAAAAAAATGGAACGACCAAAAAGTGTTGATCTCAAAAAGATGTACAAATTTACTGTTGATTATTTTTCGAAAAGATGTATAGCTTTCGTTGTTATCACGATAACGAACTTACAAAATTAGAAAAATACCATCTTCTAGCCAAACAATAAGAGACAAGAAGAAATATTGGAAGGAAAAATTGTTCTTCTTAAAAAGGTCTACAAGTTTTACATAAATTATTTTTCAATAAGACGTATATTTTTTGTTTCAATCGTGACGACGCTTTTTAAACAATGAAAAATTCAATTTGTTAGCCAAAATTTGCGATATATGAATATCGGGTCGAGTATTGTAATGAAAATGTATTTCATGAGACCAGTAGAGCCTTAAATAAATGGATGTTTTTTTAAATTTAATCAAAAGTAAAAAAATGCAATAATCTTGATAAAAGAAGAGGATTTCAACAGTTTTGCAATATTTTCAACTGTGTGTATGCATAACACTGTAAACTGAATCAAGCACGGAAGTAGCCGAGAAAAGGGCGATATCCGACGCGCTCCCTATAGGCGCACTCAAACTTGTGAGCCGCGCGCGCGACGCGCCATGATTGTGCCCGCGCGGCGGGCAGATTTTTCCTCTAAATTTTTTTTATTCTCTTTCAGAACAGATTAATTTCCAACCAAAGACTTACATTTTCAAACAAAAAAAAAAGAGATATTTCTACCAAAATAAATGAATTTGCATACCAAAGAGACGAATTTGAACCGGGGGAAATTTTTCAGTTGATGAAAAAAAATGTCAACTAAATTGTTGAATTTCCGATTCAAAAAGAGTTTTATTTCATCCCTTAATACTAAATCCAAAAACTGAATTTTAAACCTAAGAACACGACTTTTCAATAAAGTTATAAAGTTAAAAAATAAATTAATGAATTTATTTCTATTGAATCAAAAATATCAGATAATTCTCTACATTCAATCAGCAAAACATACATGTTACTTTGATTTTTCAGCTGAGTATCTGATAAGAAAGATTGAATCCTGTCTGGAGAGTCTTACGTGTGGAATTACACAAACCGCTTTCCTTGTGACATAATATTATTTAACCCAGAATAATGCCGTCGCGGTTGCATAATCGGAGTGCCGCTGGTATTTCGCGAGACCGGTATGAACCCGGCACGGTTCTTTTATTATATAAACGAAAAGGCGCGTACCTTTGACGCCTCCCACCCTTCTACTTCAAACTGCGGAAGCTGTGACTCGTAGAAAAAATTGCGTGGGAACCATTACAGTATTCTGATAATGCAATAACAGCAGTTCTTGAAGAGTGCGGATTTAAAACAAATGGAATTACCTCTTAAATTTTATAATATCAGGAGGATTTTCCTTGGTATCAACAAGAATATTTTTGCAGCAGGGGCATGCCACGCCAGCCATTGCAGCCTATAGATATTAGGTTCCCAACTTGACTGATCAGACGAGATGTGAAATGTTAATGCGGATTGCATCTCGACCAATTTTTCACCCTGGCGGAAGTTTCGGATTGAATTTTATTCCAAACCAATCCGAATCATTCCGGAATCTGTATCCGAACCATTCCGAAGTCATCCGAAATGAATGTTCAATCCTTTCTAATCC
>WSXT02000137.1:0-15191 GCA_011762715.2 Neuroterus valhalla
CGCCGGGATATAGCTTTTTCAAAGAACCATGTTAGTTGGATCAACCCAATCTTTTGCTTGAATCAACCCAATCTTTTGTTGAATCAACCAAATCTTTTACTTAATTTTGATAAAACTATCTCTTGAAGTATTTGCTTGATTCAAACAAAAAAAATGGTTTAATCAATAAAATATTTTATAAAATCAGCCAAAAGGTTCAACCTTAAATTTTTATTAATTCAAGAAAACAAATTTGATCAACCGAATAAGAATTTTGTTGATCCAACTAAATTTGCTTCTGAAATCAACTAAATGTGGTCAACAAAACAATTTTGTTGTATGAAGAAAGATTTTTTTCTGGGCGTGGCTAGCAAGAAGAAGTTTTCATTGTTTTAAAAGCGCTGTCTCGATTAAAACAAAAAATATACGACTTGTTGAAAAACAATTCAAATAAAATTTAATGGCCTTTTCAGAATGAACAATTTTTCTATTTAATATTTCTTCTTGTCTCTAAATATTTGCCTGAAAAATGGAAGATCGTCCCGAGCTTGGGAAAAACCAAATAGACACAAGTTCTTTACCAGGAAAATTACATTAAATGTGTTATCAACTTCTTAAACAGGATATGTAGTTTTCATTTCAATCAGGAAAAATAACTATAAAAATAAAATTATAAAATTTTTGAAAAAATGACGAAGGCTAAGACAGAAGATTGAAAGAGAAAAGTTATTCACCTGAAAGAGATCTATAAATTTGTTATAATTTTTGCAATTGGACACGTAGTTTTTGTTTTGATCGTACAAATTAAAATAAAACATCAAACAATTAAATTTCTAGAAAAAGTATACAACATATGAAAAACATTGGTCAACAAAAAACTTCACTCTTCAGGACAAATTCTCATCGAGTGCGCAGCACGAGACACGAGATGAGAATGTATTCGTTAAAGCCGGAGAAGCTTTAACAGAAGAGAATTAACATTCATCAAATTAGAGTAGTCGACATTTCACTATCCAGTTTCAAAAGCTCTGTATACAAAAGTAGGGAAGTACAAAGACCGAGCGCGTAGCGCGAGGTAAATTTATAACCGAGAGCTGAGCGCAGATTTCTTTTCCTATCTCGCATAATATTTCTGGAGAATGAAATTTTTCATTTTTGGTATTATTTTTCACGATTTTAACAAAATCAATGCATCTTATGAGTGGAAATGTGCATTTTTGATTTTTCAAAAAGCTATTACGATGAATAAAGCCAGAATCACTGATCAAAAATGGCAGGTTAACGAACGCGTCCTTTCTTTTCCGGATTCCGGCCTTTGAAAAGTGTACCAAAGCACAATCCAAAATGATGATTCTTTCGAGTTATCCAGTCTACAGATTACAGACAGATAGACAGGTACCTCCGTAAAAATCTTTTTTTCTGACTCAGGGGATCTCAAAACGTGGAAATTTCATTAAATCCACGAAAGTGAATTTCCGGTGTAAAACCAATACCTTCTCATTCAGAATGATAATGTAAAAATTGTTCAAATATTAAGGTTTTCAATTCTACATGTGGACGTTGAATTTGAATTTATTATTTCTGAAATTGTGGAATCCCAGGCGGTCTAATTTGAAACCGTCTGATTATGAAGAATATATAATGATTGGCCACACCCCAATAATTGGCCACCTCATTCAAATATGCCTTCATGAAAGAATACTGACAGATAAAACCACTAATAAATAGTCCAGGATTTAGATCAAACCATCCCGCAGCGTATTTGACATGCTATTTTAGTGCCTTTCAATGCCAGAGTAAGTGAAGCTGGTGATGGTGAATGAATAAGGAATTCAAGCGAAAACTTCTTGAGGTTAGGAGTCACCTTTTGTTGAAAATGATCAATTTTTTTCAATAGTTGCGACAAATTAAACTGGAAAATTTTATATTAGAATTGAATTTGAAAAATGAAGAAACACGATCGGAGTGTTTTTCAGTGTATATTTTATATATTGAATGAAAATACTGAAATAAGAATATAAAATTTAATTAATAACACTATAAGTTAAAATACACTTCTTGATTATAATAATACAAATAGTAATGCATTTTTCTTAAGAACTGTGTAATTTAACATTTTATTATTTATTATAATGAATATAAACAAAGTATAAACTCAATCAATATAATCAATCGCGGTGACAAGTGGTTTGCGGTAACTAAAGTAGGACACGTATGTTTGCGATTGTACTTTATCTAAGTGGCTTGAAAAAACTATTGTATCTCGTTGTAAATTGTGCTGGATCATTGGTAATCCTGAAATCGAGTTCATCCAATATAAGTTTAACAATGACTGATTTTTATTGGAAAAATTTATACTCAAATCACCAGCCAGAATGAGCGGAATTTTATGTAGATTCTTCTTATATCTGCTAAGCATTAGAGATACATCTTTATAATACTCTAACAGTGTTCTGAGAACACAATGTTACTAACTTGTATTTATGATTACTATATCTTCAACTTCTGCTAAATCACTTTCACAGTTCATGTTTAACAAAAAAAAAGAGAAAAAAACTGAATCTTTTTTGCAAAGAATCTTGAAGAGAGATTAATAACAACGCGCACGAATTTGAAATAATAAAACGAATTCAAATAAATAATGACTTCAGATTCGAAAAGCAGCTGATGCGCATGACTAGAGAGAAAAGACGAAAACGGCTTCTGAATAGAAAGAAAAATTTGCAAATTTGGGAGAAATCGACCTGTCGATGTGCCCGGCTGGTTAAAACCTATACAAGGAAACAGCTGACGCTCAGAAGTATTTTGACGAAGAAAAAAAAACCGCTAATCACATCACCACGCTCCCTGCTTGTACTAAATAAACAAACACATTTACACAAATAATGTTTTCACAAGAAAATCATCTGTCTCACAGTCGAGCAAGCAACCTCACAGCCATAGACATACTATGCAGTACACTCATGGCTGTGACGCACTATAGCAAAAGTGTCACGGTTAGGTCTCTGTTACACTTTCTTCCGTCTAGCCCCCATTCGTCAAGTATCTCCAGTGTAACTTGCGATAAGAAACTTCGTTCCAAAAGCTCTATTTTGAATGGCTCCACAGGTATCTCAAGTCCAATTTCGATTATCGCTATACATCAGTATAATATATTGTACATTTTTCTAACTATAAATAATCTACTGCTTGAATAATCTACTACTTTCAACGCTTAGCTTTCTATGGTAATTTAAATCTTCATTAAATTTATTATGCATTTGTGTATTTCAGAATTTTGTTCGATGCTTACAGTCTTTTTCAAAAATTGCTGATGCAGACAAATTTGATTAGATTTGGCCAATCAGTGTACCAATATTCCTAATTTCTTTGAATTAGTTGGCTTGAAACGTTCCAAGTCCAAGTTATTCAATTCGGAATGCCTTTAATATGAAATTGCCTAATAATGTAAAAATAGTGTTATTACTTTATTAGTTAGGTTTACTGAATACGGAATATCAAACGGAATATTTTAATAATAACAAACTTTGGGCTTGTTGAATAATTTTGTATAAATTCAACAATAAATATTTGCAATAAGCCATAAGAAGCCGATATACAGCCATTCATCTGAAATATGGTTATATCTATATACATATAATTAGTATTATTTCAGAAATAAACAAAGAGAAGCATTTTATTCGCATGTAAGCTTACTTCTAATTTTAGAAAAGAGTTAACTCAACTACTTTTGTAACGACTATAGTATACATAATAGCAAAATATACATACAAATTGCATAACCATTAACGACATGACTATAAAGAGATTGATTACGTTTAAATTTGAAAGAGTGCAGATAAACTATAATTATTTAACGGTGAGCTATTTATAACACTCTTAACGACATAATCATTCCAGTCATTTAGCGATCAGTCAAACATAGTTCCTGTTATCTTGACGACGCATCAACAATGTATTGTTCACTAGAATATTCTAGATACTGGTGCGTATGATGAAATTCTTTTGCAACGACATCTCTATCGCTTTACTTTATTTTACTTGATAAATTTTGATCAGCGATCTTCAAATTGCGGTTATACTATACACAGTACAGCCTCTCAATAAGGCGCCTCTCGGGACAGTGGGGGAAGTGTTTTCCAGGAAACGCGCTACCCCCACCTACGTTCTTCGCTGCTCTCGAGATTCTTGCTCACTTTGCCTCTGAATAAGGCGCTCCCCGAATGAATACGCGGTATATTTGAAGAATCCTTATCTTGTATTAGAATTATGATTGTACCAACTAACATGTATTATTTTTGACAACAAATAAAAGTATTTTATCGAGAAAAACAATGTGAAACCGTTTATTCATTCTTATATGTCTTTTTTATCTGGTTATCATTAAGAAGTCATTTTTACCGAGAGTGCCCTATTGAGAGGCAATGACTTTAAATCTTCACTGAACGTGGGGGCTAGAGAGAAGGGCAGCGTTCGAGCGTGCTTGAGGGGAAGGTGCCTTATTGAGAGGCGCTCTATTGAGAGGCTGTACTGTATGTTATAGCCAAAGTTTATAATTCATGTAATATCTATATATAATTATTTATTCAATCCCTAGGGAATGTGTATAACGCCTGGCAATTTCAGGCAAAGTATGTAATGAAATTTCGATAAAGAAATATAATTCCACTGCAAACAGGGATTTTTTTACATGGAACGGGAATCTACTAAAATTATTATGAATCGGATTTAGAAGAGCGGGATTTGAAAAATCTTCTCAATTTTTATGAAGAAAGGACTTCAAGGAGTTTTTAGAGTAGAAGTAGTATTTCGGAGGAGAGATATTTATAAATCATGATAGGAAAATTGTCTACATTGTTTCTTGCGGGTTCATCCTTTTTAAGTTGAAAAATAAACTACTTAGTTAAAAGTTTAAATCTTTTGTTGGAAATCATATTTTTTTGTCGATGGTGCATTATTTTAATTAAAAATTCACCTCTTTCCGGAAATGTTACTACTTTGTTAAAAATCAATATCTCCCTATAGTAAAAATTCAAGCATAATATGGTTTTGAGTTGAAAATCAATCTTTCTCGCATAAAATACATTTATTACAGTTGAAAATGATCTTTTTCTTCGAAAGTTAATTTCCTTAATCAAGAATTATTCTTTATGGTTCTGCGGTTAACAATTCAAGTTATGCAGTTAAATATTTTTCATTTTAGTGAGACGAAAATTTATCTAGTTGAAAACTCTTCTGTATGGTTTAAAATTATTTTTTGCAGCCAAAAATGGTACTATTCCATTTTTGGTTGAAAATGGACTTTAGATCAGAATTTCAACAATACTAGTTGAACGTACAGTCTTATTTTAAAATACATCATTTTGCTAAAAAATGTAACAATTTGTATAAAACATTTTTTTTTTATGAAGTTAGTCTTCATTATCGTTTGTAATTTTTTTCAACTGAAAATTGAACTTATTCCAATTGAGAGTCATAGGTGCACTTAAAAATTCATTTATTTGGTTAAACATCAATTTTTTTCAATTTGAAATATGAGCATTCAAATTTTGGTTAACGATTCATCTCTATTAGTAAACATCAATTTATCTTTGTGAAAATACAACTCTTTTAGCTGAAGATTCTTTGTTTTAGTTCAAAACCCTTATAATTAGTTTCAAATTGGTTTTCAAACTAAAAATGTTCCCTTTTCAGTGAAAAAAAATGTATTCTTCCAGTTCGAAATTCACCTATATAGTTGGAACATTAAACCTTTTCTAGAAAACCATTCTTCCTTTCTTTTAAATTAAACTGCTTTGTTTCAATATTCACCTTCATGGTTGAAAATTAGTTGAAAAATTGCAGTGCTTCAATGCACTATTTTGTTGGAAACCTGTTTTTTTTTGTGATCTCAAATTGACTTTTTCAATTTTGTAAAATAATTATATTTTTTCGTGTAAAATTTAAGTATTTCTTTCAAAATCAATTCATTCTGCAATTTTCAATATCTTGTGTTAAAGGATATATAAAGATGATAAACATGTTCGTTTTGGTTGTCCGGGAAAATTGAAATACTTCTATTCAGAAATAATTCTTGAAACTCCTAATTTTTAATGATACTAAAACATTTTCTATACTTGCACTTTTCAAAAATAAAAATTTCAACTATTTCATAATAATACATTTTATATACTGATAATATATTACCGTGTAAGTTAATACTTATAAGCTAAATATTTTTCCCAAGATTGTTACAAAATATTAGATATCTTTTGTAAGGAATCAATAAAAAAAATTATAATGTAAAATTTACCTACTATCTGTACAAAAATTATTACCAATAAATCTGTGTACGATACATATATTTATTAGCTCTCCACGTTTTTCGCAGGAGGCAAGCCTAATCGAGAGTTGGTTGAAAACATCCAAGCGATTCAATGGGTTAGTTAGCTAATGCGTGCGCTAGATTCATGTTGTACGACGAGTCTTAGGTAATTAGGTAAGGTTTGATTCCCCGGAAGGCCCGGTTTTTCGAAGCGTTTGATTGACGATTATGTGTATTTCACTGTGCCCTTTTCCCTTTCTTTTTACCCTCCCTTTTCTTTTGATCGTATTCTATTTTTCGCGTGAATCATAATTTTTAACATCTTCGCTTTCAAAAGTCAGCAATCTTTATTGGGAATAGTGAAAGATTCGTTCCAATGTTCACAAAGTTCAAAATTATTTTTTCGACGTTCTAAATAGAATTATTTTGCGAAATATTCTAGTAACTTGGCCTTTTAATATTGACTATGCTAATTTTCGAAAAAAAAAAACACGAATCCACGCACTTAGGAATAGTAGTTCAGTATAAAAATTTGGTTTCATTTTTTCCGAAATTCGGAACAATAAGTCTTTCCATACCTATTGTGCAAGGTTTTGATACGATTTTCCAGCTCAATTTATTACTTGGGCATTTTGTGTGGCAAGGAGTATCGCCGCAGGATACACATACAGGCGGGGTTGAATTGCGAACACCTAGAAAGGTTTTCATAATCGCTTTTAGCAACTATTAGAAACTTGAGTTAAATTCCACAAATTCTTTAAAAACAAAAACACATGCCTAAAATTATTTCAGAGATTTCTATCAAACGATTGAACCAATAAGAAACCAAACATTCAAAATTCATTTAAATGCCGGAGTATAACTTAAATTACGAAAATACACAAGCACGACTGAAGAACCTAAAGTGCAGAAAATATGATGGATGAAATATGGATGGGCGAAACTCTGGAAACAACAACCTCAAACAAAATTGGTAAATTTTCTTGTAAATTTTTGAGCAATTAACGTAAAATTATAAAAGATTTACTTGGGTAAAAGTACCTTTGATAAGGTGTAACATTTGTTTAAGAAGCACGCAATGAAAACAGACGGCCGTGAAAAAAGGGAATGTAAGGAGGGTATAGATTCGATTGAAAACGATCATAAATCTTCAATCGCATTACGAAGGAAATCAACAAAGGAACTCTCTCTGAATCGTGCTATACTTCGAGTCGAGAATCACATTCCAATGGTCCAGCAAACTTCAAGGCCATGGTGCAAGGCTCAAGTCATACATCAGAACCTTATAATTTTGCTCTGAATCGAGCTCTGAATCTGTATCAAAAATGGGAAAAAGGAATGCTTAGTATTTCAAATAATTGCTGTATTACAAATTATTATAAAACGTTTCTTTCCAAAGAATTCTGATTCAAACTCATAATTAAAAATCATAACACATATGCAAAATATTTCATTATTCCTCATAATTCTGTTGAAAACTCTTCAAACGAAACACAAAAAAAAACACAATTCAATGATCTTTGACATAACACAAAAGCTAAACTTTTTAATAAATAAATTCAGTGTGCTCTGAAAAAATTCGAACGCAGTTTTTTAATTCTATAACGGATTAAAATATTACCTCAAGACTTACTAGGTATTGAAAGGAGCAAAACTGCCAGTCAAATTAGAAAGTGGTCTACCTTGAAACAAGAAGATAATCTTAATCCTTTTGAGAATTATTTTCAACACAAAACATTACGTTGTTCCCATGATCTTTGATAGGTAGATTATTCGAAACGTTTATTTCTATGTGCTTGAAGTTCTGAACGTTCAAATGAATACAACTTCTTTCTGATGTCTTCATAAACTATAAATAGTGGTAAAATGTTAATTTATTTCCATTGAAAATAGTTGATTACAAAAGGTACTTTAAATGCATTATTTAAAATTGTAAGTGGAACAATATTTGTAGATAAAATAGAATCGCGAGAAAATATTTCGTACATTCGAACGTTCAGAACTTGCAGGACATTTATTTCTCACAAAATTGCTCATTGAATGAAGCAGACGTTTATTCATTATTTGTATGAAGAAATTGAAAAATTTTGGGCGATTAAGATCAGAAATCAATCTTTCTAATTTTGAGAAAGACATTTAATATATCATGTACTTTTTGCCTGTTTTGGGTTAGAAGTGGAATTCAAAGCCCCCCATATCTTCGAATTCTTTTTCTTGCTGTATTGTACTTTGAGGGTGGGAAACGTGGAATGTAGCGCAGATATAAAATGTTCACAACCGCAAGGGCCGTCTGCTCACTGCTGAGCAGGCCAGGATTGTCGGGAGTCCTGCCTAACAATACTTAATACAAATGAGCAAAACTTTGATAAAGTTCATAAATTTTAATAGGCCTGAATCCCCAAAAGTAAAACTATCTGCTTCATACTGAATAAATACCGATATCTAGTGAATGAATAAAGGAAGTTAAATTTAAGTGTTAAATGTTAGCATTCAACATTTCTGCTATTTCAATTATAAAACTTTAAAATTTAACAATTTCAAATCACTTCGAATATTTCATTTCTTGTAACCAATCTAGCCTATTGATGGAAACTTTGCGGCTTTGCGTACTTGCCTTTTAAATTTTTATTTCAGAAAAATCAAAAGAAACTCTTAGCTATTTACCAAAAAAAACGAAACAATGATGTACATTTATACGTGATTAAAAATCATGAAGATAAAAATTGAATAAATCTAACCTTTCTTTTGTATAGAAATTTATTAGGACATAGACTGGTCAACAAAGATTTGGAGTATAAACAGTGGTTAAAACGTAAGGAAAAAAAAGAAAAATAAATTTAAGAAATTGTATAATCCTTAAAATTTTCAAGGTTATGATTTTCTGTTATTTTTTTTCTGTTATTGCTCCATTCAGTTCACTTCTGCTCTAAAAATTTCTTAATAAAAATGTAAGAAGTATCAGTACTTTGAACTATTTTATGCTTTCATTTCCAGATTAAAACTACTAAATGTGAAATCCTCTGATTTAGACTTTAGACGGTAACATTTTTTCTGCAACCAACAGGTTGCTGCTACGACATGTACGATGCACGGCGAATTAAGTTGATAAGCAAGATGAAAGTAACGGTAACGAGAATAAGCCTTATCACTATTAATCACTGTAATAGCCGCTTGGAAAAAAAACTCACCTTGAAGCCAAATGTTTCTTATGATGTGAAAGGATTCCGCAAAATGCGTCGACGAACAAAACGACGGCGATAAACAAAGTTTGACACGATCTAGTTCACCCAGGAATAAATGTTTCACAACTTCGATTTTTCACCTTTTTTCTCTTTAACACCACTTGCAAGCGCACGAAATCCTTCACATTAGTCGAAAACGGAACGAAAGCGACGTACCGTTCGGAACGACAACACAAAAACAACATACAAGCTGTTAAAAAAACATCACGATACCGAACATCACAAACACGACACGCGCTCGACCGTTGGGGAGCAAATGCAAGCTGCGGTGACTGCGGTGTGTGGAGTTGTGCCTGTGGAATGTGGATCACGTCTGTTGGTCGTTGGACAGTTCGATATCAAAAAGCGCCACCAAGCACCCCACTTGGGAACTCAGAAGATAACTTGGTCGGTAATACAGACTTGGTTTACTCAAACCAAAAAATGATTCAAATGTAGATACCTATTGAGTTCATCTTAATATAAAGAATTCATAAATTTTCAGATTGAAATGCTCACATTACTGTTCAGTTTGGAACGTTCCGAAATCAAAACTATAAAGGCTTTCAATGTGAAAATGTACAATTTAGGAACATTTGAAAATGAAACTTTCCTGCAATTTTTTTATTTCTATTATAAACTATGCACATCTTTCAAAGCTTTGAGTAAAAAGAAAAATCTGCAACGAGACAGCTCTCTTCATTATCGTAAAATATAATATTAATTATCCTTGCGGTCTGTTTAGTGATTTCGAATATTCGATTCTGATACACTGTCTAGTTTCTATATTGAAGGCATTGTAATTAAAATCATTCGACTGAGAAATACTTGTAATCAAGATTGTGCAATTATTGCAATTGCTGAATTTTGTAAGTTATTTCTTCTTAGGAAATTTCGGAAAGCGTAACGCAATATTCTTACTACCATACCGAGTCAGCCAAAATCACACAGTATTCCCAGACGGTCACCCATCCAAGTTCTCCGCGCGCAACGCTGCTTAACTTTAGTGATCGTCGCATGGCCGTGATGATGTAATTATGTGAATATGATACTATACACACGTTCCATGATGTTATTATTCAATTTCTATAATTTTTAACTCGATATATCAATTCGTGTCGACTGTACACGTGTTGATACGAAAAAACGTCAATGTCGAAGGGAAGGAAACAGGTATTATGTGGCGTTAAATTTTTCATTTGGAAACATCTACTCCAATCTAGATGGAAAAAATCTCAAAACGAAAGAAATTCAAACTATTGAAATACGGAAGTATTGAAGTTAACACAGTAAGACTAATAATTATTATTTTTAAAAATTTTTTAATTCTTTTAATGCCGTCTCAGATTTATAAAATACTTAATCTTATGATTAAAGTTCTTTTTTATCATTTTTAATTCAATGCAATATCAAATTTTGCTATAGATAAATGACATTTAAAAAAAAATAAATTATGCAAATCGAACTCTTGCAATTAAACATCGAATGAAGAATTTATGTGTCCTCAAAATTGGCACATGATTCTGTGTTAATATAATCATATTAATTGTAAATAACTTTTAAGCAGGAATAAAACTTCCAAATTTGATTTGGTCAATGTTTTATTTATTCAATTTACTTTAAACAGTATTTTCCTTTGGAGGACACTAAATACGATCCTTTTTACAATTTTATACCATATACACAATAATATAATAAGTAGATAATGACAATGCCAGTCTAAGGCGCGAAACGTAAAAAAAAAAGAAAATTGAGTACAGGTCGCCCCGTCGACAAACGGCATTATATAAACTATATATGCTCATTGCTCAGTTATGATTTCTTTTTTATGTATGCATTGTCACAAAATAGTTCGCAAATGTATATTTATACACATATTGTCACTGTGCTTTATCTCTTGCTGCCCGTCTCCTTTCCACTTGCTATGTGATGATTGTGAGTAATGATTCACTATGGTACATTTTTCAAAAAACACACACGTACGCTTCTCACGGAGAGTGAGGATTACTGAACAAATAGTTAGGCTGTTTAGGGTGAAATATGGTTTCAAGTGACAAAATTAGTAGCAGTAAAAATACAGGAGAGCTACTGAACTAACTCTGGAAATAATTGTCTTTCGAGAGGTCAAAAAGAATTTTACAATCAGTTTTGAATAAAAATATTACAATACTCGGCAAAAGAAGAACTGGGAAAAATTTTATATTCTTACACACAGTCGATCGGGATAATCATGACACTCGAAGTGATTTTCGTTGGGGCAATCTCCTTTGTTTATTAAATGATTTATTCGGATTTTTCAATTGAAACAATATTAGTTAAGTAACAATAAGATTAGTGTCAACAATTTATCAGAGGGGTGGCTTTGCTGCGTATGCAGCATCCACGCCAATAAATATAATAATAATAATAATTAATAATTATATAATAATAATAATAATAATAATAATAGTCAAATAAATAAAAAGCGAGTAGTTAATATATCTCAATAAGCGAGTTTGGTCTTTACATATCTCTTTCTGTATTTTTCTCGTTGCAATGCGCATACTCACAACTCTCGTTCGCAGTTTTTTTTGCACCCTTTATACACACAATCTAAGCGTGTCGCCTGGTCGAAAATAGGGATCCAAAATTGAAAAAGTCAAACCAAATTACCGCAAATTTCAATCAGTTGATCAGGTATTTGTGTATTCAAGTAAGTTCTTCAAGATTTATATATTTCAATCTTATATTTAAAGTAACTTTCAAACGGAAATTTCTCTTCAATTCCAAACATTTGCGAGATTAAGTCTTTTTCTCTAGTTTCTTAATTTTTTTGAAAATTTGGATTCCCATAATGCTGCGAGTAGGACTCAGACGTGTTATGAACCGAAGAGGAACTTTCCCTTAAGACAAAAATTATTTATAATATAAAAAAAAAAAGGAAAACACCCACAATACAATGCCGAGTTGTATCTTCTTTTCTATACCAAATCGTTGCAAAGTACGCGCTCAATTGGTCGTTCTTCATTGTGGAATCTTCAAACTCTGCTAATCTAACTCGTTGTTCACTCTCCTCTCTCTTTCCTCTATCTGCACTGGAACTATTTTGTAAACACAAATTTTACGAGACCAAATTTGAAGAAGAAAGAGAGTAAAGTAGGTATCGTCTTCGTATTCAAGATTAAATAATTACAATATAATCTTAGTAAAGTAATTATGCTAATATTTTCATATGCATACATACACATATGCATGTACATATATGTATATATAAATATAATACAAGTAGCGTAGTATACGGAGCCACACCCTTTCAGGCTTAACACTTTTTTCTCAATACGTGCTTCTTTTCTGCCGTCCTCGCACCAAAAACTTTTTACGCTTCACACTTCTGCCGTACACGCACGATAGTCGAAGAACAACTTATTTTTCATTCATCTTCCGAAAAAAAATTGAATGTTATTCGAACCCTTTCTCTCCTGATACATTTTACATTCAAGACTTATCTTACGCTCATGCGCCAATCGAATAAATTCAGAATTACGCTGGTTGTTTCCCATGCTCATAATTGATGATCAGTTTCATTGAAGCACTATAAAAATCACATGCTGTTGGAAATTCCTACAAAATTTTAATACATTATCAAATCTCACCAAAGGTCGACATACGTGGAGAAAGAGATGATGAAAAATGAGTCGACTCTCGACCTGAAGTAATAAACGTGAAAGAAACTCGAAACGATGAAAATAACTACGCTTGCAAAGGCGGTTTCGTGATCGAAGCGAAATTGGAATTGGTTACGTTCCAAGGAAAAGGGTTACGTTCAACGCTCAAAAATTGATATGCATAAACGAAAGGAACGCTAGACCGGATGTCGATGCAAGTTGCTTTTTGGCGTTAATGTAGGTCGCTCGCTGACGCATTTGTACCAAGAAAAACATCAGAAGCGCGAATGACACAAGTCAGTAGCCGAAGAATAAAGCTGGTGGGTTAGGGCCTGATATAAATATTATCTTATAGTAATACGTGTCACGAAAATATCGAAAGTTTTCCTAGTCTCTTCCTTCATAACTTTAAAAAGCGTCCTTGGTCGTAGAATTGCTCGATATAAAATTGTATCCCATCAACCTTTGGACCGCGTTGAGTTTCTAATCTACAGCCCGCCAGCTTTGGATCCGCTTATGATGTTTTTCTCAGTAATTTTCTTGATAGTTTTTTCGCTAACCAATGCATATCTCTCTGTTTTCTTTATTTCTCGATTCATTCATATAAGATTAAAACCAAAATTCACGTTTCTTATTGTGTAGAGATGAGACATTTTTTTATTCAGTTTACTAATTATGAAGTTGTGGCGAGTTCGATTCACGTCATGAATCCACCGTGATCAAAAAATAAATTTGCAAGCATCGCAGCATGAAAAATTTAAATCTCTTCAGAGTTTCTCTAGGCTCGTGATAGATTGAACATTTGTACACTTTGTAAATTCTACTTTTCAAAAAGCTAACTCGCGTAAGGATTGAGTGATGATCAAATTTAGACACAGTGAAATACCTCTCATTGGAAATTTATTTCTGTGCCTGAATTTATCACTACCAGCAGAAAATGAAATTCGTCGAGCATTTCTCGGTGTTCGATTCCGACCAGAGATAATCTGGCCAAATTTTCTCGTAAGACGTAGCGAAATTTGGGGCGGGTTAGTCAACCAACCCGACGGAAAAGCCGTAGACTACCCCTCAAGGCGGCACTGAATACCTATTTACAAAAATATAACATGAGCAACTTACTTGTAGTATGTATATATGTATATGCGCTCGCTTCTTTACACTCTCACGATTTATATGTAGTGTTCATCACGTACTTGTTTAAAATCTCTTCTATAACCACTACTATCCCCGTTAGCCTAGGTAATGTAAATTAGTATATTTGCTGCATCTGCACATTGCATGAATAGAGTTCTAAAATTACGTGTAATATTCTTCCTTCATATCTTGCAGTCCATTACACGGATATTTGCGCGCGTATATTTTCGAAAAGAAAGATCATTTGAAAGGACAGATAATTTAAATACAAAGGCATACGTTAAACAGTGACTTTCCTTTAATCACCTATAAATTGATCTACATATTTTTTCTTTTTAATTGACAATTATAAAACACTTGAATTAACACCGCATAACTAAAGTATTCCTAAAATTTGTCCATACAGTTCATCATCTGTAGAAAACTAGAACACGAATTGAGATTTCAATTCGAGATCTCTTTAAAATTGCTTAAGATTTAAAGGATCTCGATCAAATAAGTTTTGAATAGAATCCCTACTTAAAAATTTTAAAACCCTACTTTTCCCGTTACTATTTTTGAAAATCAGCATTTTTTACCTAAACAAAAATTGCAAATTAGTTCAAAATTAAAAAAAGCTCGTTATTCATCAGATTATCACCAATCCACAAATTTCCAGCTCATTTGGAATATAATAACTAAAACTATGAAATTCTTTTAAAACGTGATGATTTACAAAAATGATTGACCCTTTCCTGAAGCAGTACCCTTGAGTAAATTTCAGACATGTTACGCTACGATACACGTAATTGTAAGACTTTAGAACCCTAAACACGAATCGCGTCGGCGAACCACTGGAATTGCGAATTGAATGCACCTTAAAGCAATCCTTCGGCGAGCGGACGCGTAAATTACGTCTTCGAATATATA
>WSXT02000148.1:0-30127 GCA_011762715.2 Neuroterus valhalla
GAAATTTGTTTAGCATTGAAAAAAATTATCTAGAACCTAATACTTGAAGCATCGGCCGGTTTTATTGATCATTTATGAAATTATTCATTTGTTTCTTGTTCTTTTTAATATTACTAAATTCAAATGTTATTTTTTTTAAGTTTCAATACAAATAAATTGTGCACTGGAGAATTTTTCGACTCAATTCTATTTTTAATTTATGGGGACCATGAGACATAAAAAATCCACAATTTGAAATACATAAACATCATAGGCCGAAGAAGGGATTGATTTGTATTCATTAAATCATTATACAGTAAAACGTAATATTGAATAGAATATTATATGTTTTAGGATCGACAGTACTGGGGTGCATCACACCGCTACTCTCACGCATTCTCTGATGATTTCGACATTATCAACTTAAATCCCTAATATAAAACATGATATATTCAAACATATTTCTCAAAAATATTAATCTTGATCAATGTTTAAAAACTACCCTTTACTATCTTTTGATTTGATATCTGTTTTAATGTTTTTAAAAAATGTGTATTTTTTGCATCAAGGTGTCTCTCCGAAGTGCCTATCCATTCAATAATAGAATATATTATAGCAGGATGAGCGGTACAAAAAGAAAGTAGAGTTGGGAGTAATCATTGTGTTCTAGCCGTGTGCGCAATTCGGGAAGAAAATTAAGAGGGCCCCCTGACTTCCAGGTCAAACACTGACCGTGTGCGCAATCCGTGTGCACCGCGATTACCTGTACCCTTTGTTCCCTATCGATTAAAGGAAGAAAAGGCAAGGCCATGGGTGTAAGATTCTCCAATGTTGATTAGAGGGCCGTAAATAGAAAATACAATAAATATACGGATTAACATTTCTTTGAACGGAACATCACAAAATAGAGTGATCAAGAATAATGAAGGAAAGGTTAGGAAAACGGATCATTCGATGATCCTAATAGCCTATAGCAATCAAGGGATGATTCTTGATATTGTGTCAAAGTTTCATGAAATTCGGTTCATTAGTTTAAACGTTTATCCGTTACATAGAAAAAGGTCTTTAGCTTTATATAATAGTATAGATATAGATATAGATATAGATATAGAAGTATGGACAAAAGACTTGAATTCTTTTATCATCCTGCTGGAGATCGAATTGATACCTTCAGATTTAGTGTAGAGGGAAAAATAAGGCAAAGATAGCTGAAGAAACAATAATTTCAAAATGTTATTAATACTTGTGAATATTTTGGAAATATTATTCTAGAATATATTTGAACTTCAAATTGAGAACAAGGACAGATACTAGGAAGTAAATCAAATATATTGAAGAAATGATACTCGCCTCTCTAAAAACTTTTGACATTACAGAAAATGAAAAAACTTCTCGAAGGATCGAATTCGTAGTTGCGAAAGAGAGAACACGGTACTGACAGCCGATACCAAACAACCAATTATGGAATTCCCTTTCTTGTTCTCTAGGAGCAATGCAACACATCGCCCTGTTACGTACACATCAGCAAGGAAAATACATTATTTACACCAATACCTTGACAATACAACAACTCAAACTTAGTTTCAAACTTCCTTCACACATGCAGGCGTATGATCTGTTGTTTCGTAGACCAAAAACGCTAATGCTGATATCTAATTTTGCTATCATAACTTAAATTGAAGTTCAATAATGTTTATTAAAATAAGTTGTGGTAAATGTAGCTTAACTACCCTGGCTGTTATATCCGATAACAGAAGTTGTACAATAGATCTTGCGTCGGTTTACAGAAATCGCTTTTGTCATTGAGCTAGAATTGTAGACGAAAATTGAACGAGGAATTTTGAACGATTCCTAAAAACACTATGCATCAAAAACTCCATTGACAATATGCTTCCTTCCCAACTATCGTACAAAATATTTACGTCGTATATGCATGCAGTTACGTAATATAGAAGGGCGAGATGTAAGCGAGGTGGAGTATGATTGCTATACTAGGGTGGCTCAAAAATGCATTGAAGATATTATTATTTTTGGGGAAAGAATCGAACCCCTCCCCGTTCCTCCTCACTCGATTCGAAATCCTAAAAAAGAAATCCAATCTTATTCTCTTAAAATTTTGATTTCTAGTGCTACCAACTCAACGGCATATGAAATTTTCCATGTGTAATATATTGACAAAAATCAGTTTTTGGGGTGTTTGAGATAAGTTTTGTGGGTTAAAGTAAATGATACCGGAATGCTCTAGAACTTGCAGAGGTTTTTTCAACGAAAAATTCTATGTATCAATTATATGCTCTCCCCTCCCCTCACATACCCTGGGTGTCCCGAGGAGTTCCCTCAAATACAATCTCTAAATCTGCATTCGCGAAATGTCACTGACTGTCAGTGAAACTTCCCTGATTAAATAGCTGGAAAAGCGTCACCAATAATTAATGGAAAGTTATGTATTTATTGAGTGAAACAAGCAATATCAGAAGGGCTGAAAGGTTTCGATACTTTCAAAGGACGAGCAACGTCACATCTTCCCTCACATTGAAGACTGGACTAATTTTTTAATTTAAAAAATTTAAATAAAATTACAATTCTGCACGCATTCTACAGTTTTAGGCATTTTATTCTCATTTTTCCCCATGAGTTATTATCGTTGTTTAAGTAGAATATATTTAAATATTTGTGAGAGAGCATCGATGAATCATGTGAACAGTTCTCCTTTTGTTCAAATGAAGGCAAAAGTGAAATTTCCTTACAGTTAAAAGAGATACAACGATATGAACAGAATAAAACTGTCCACGTGGTTTATACACGCTCCATGAGTGATTGTTAATTGTTTAAATAAACCACATTTGTTCAAATGATTGAGTTTCCTCAAAAATCTGTTTGTTTAAGACAATTTCGATTTAAAAAATTAAAAACCTATATAATTTATCGAACGATCCTACTTGGATTATGATTAGATCAGAAAAAAATTATTTTTTAAGAAAGAAAAATTGTGCAAACAAATGTAATTTATGCTAGGAATATTAAAAAATACCCACAAATGTGCAGAGCATCACACTCAACTAACAATAAGAATAATATTTATTAAAAAGAAATTAAGGGTAAAATGCTCAAAACTGTAGATTACGTGCAGAATTTACATTTCTGGATTTATGGAGACTTTACGGAGCACCGGGGCGTTTCTACTTATAAAATAAGTAATTTCAAGCACTCTATTGATACGCTACGTTTTCGGAAATTTCGTCTAATTCTACAGAGATTAACCGAATTCTGGTAGTGATGAACAGAATGCTGTATTTCTCATCTACTAAAAAAGTGTATATTAAGACAGTCATGTTGTTGGATAAGGTTATCATCACATTTTTAAAGCCAGTCAGGACGTTTTTATAATCAAAATTTCATGTTGATCTGACCGGAAAAGGTAAGAAAAAAACGGAAAATGTTCAAACAGAAACTTCTAATGCTTTAAAACACAATTTTGTTTGATTGTTTGATAGTCTGTATTTTCAAAATGAAGAAATAAGGAAAATATGAAGATGGTTTAAATTCTTGGTCTATTGATCTGTATTAAATATTTCCACCCAATGCGACATCGCTTGAACATAGTGCAACTACATCAGATAGGATTTAATGGTTACAAGATTTCTTCTTCAAGAATCTCAACATTCTGTCTTATATGTCATTCTTTTTTGTATGATTCAAGAGGCCTATTTCTGGATTCGAAAATTGTTGCGAAAATTGGAAATTCATATCTGTTTACCACAGAGACGTCACTTCAAATCTTTAGCATTCTCCGGGTATTTCTGCTACGTTTGCTAACAGCATAATATCAGAAAAATATCGATTCATTCGGAAACCTAAAGTTATATAAATCATAATCATAAAAAAACTGAAACTTTTCCGAGTTCCCTCAAAAATTCTTCACTAACTCACACAGGTATGGAGGATTTTCTTCAGAAACAGGTCATGAATATTAATTATTGAAGAAAATAATTGATGATCATCCGAAAAAAAAGAGTATGAGTACATGATTTTTGATTTTGAAAAATTGATTCTCAATATAAATTGAACAAATATTATGTTCCAGGATTGTGACCAACGAAATTTCCCTTTGAATTTCGTAAATTGTCTATTAGTTTTTTCGTGTTTCATTCACGATATCAAAAATGTAAATGTGAAATCGACTGTAAACGCAGTCTCTCTCACTTTCTCTCATTACCATTGAGTAAGCATGTTAAAAAAGTCACACTGAAAAATTAATATGGTCTGCCCGACGATGTGATATCATTATTTTTTGCTGCTTGTAATTTGTTTTTTCGTTCGTTGTATAATATTTTTGAAATAGTCTCTACCTCATGCATTCAATAGAAACAATAATTTACTTACTCCGGAAACATGAAATGATATCTCAAGAAAAAAATATTTCTCGGTAATATAGTTCCGGTAGATTTTTTGGTTTTAGCGTAGCTCCACTGTTCAAAATTCCAACGAAGTTTACTCTTGTAAACTCTTCGCGCTTTGCACTCGCGCATGGACGCCGTCATGCGCAGAATGTATTTGATCGGATCCCGACCGCATCATATGGAAATCATCTCCGTTGAAACGTAATTTCTGCTTTGACATACTTGCTTTGGAAAAATTCGGTTAGTCACGTGGCTATTAGGTTCGTTTTCGACTTTAAATCACTATCCATCAAGACAGACTGACTTTAAATTCATCCTAATAACATAAATAAGGTCACCGAATGAATTTATAGCAATTCTGCAACCACGTATAATTAAATCTGGAGGTTTTCTTCTCTGCTGTGTAAGGTAAGACACATCCCTCACCAGGAATTATGTTAGGCCTTTTATGCTTCCATCCAACCTACTTCACAACATTTCTTATTAACTATTTAGATGAGAGAAAAATGAGACTCGTATTTACTTTTATTTTGTAATGCTTTGATAATACTTTAAATTGTAAGCAACTAGCAGCACTTATAATCGGTTTTGTGGACAATTATGCAAGTACCATGGGTACCAAGTAGAACCTGTTATAGTGGTGAACGATTCTTTTCTAATGTTCTTTGCAAGTAATGAGCAGAAATTATATTGCACTTTTGTGTTGACTACTGTTGATGTTTCCATGACCGGTGGTGAATATGTAGTTGATGCTGGAACTGCGAACCCATAATCAGTAAACGGAATCAGCGGCAGAATCTTGCCAATGTATTTCGGATAGCAATGACTCATATACCATTCGAACCATGTGGTGTTGGTTATGACTTTAGCATAATTGCCGTCAGGGAAGTATTCTTCTAAAATGCAACCACCTGGTGTGGTTGCTTGCACCTTTGGTGTAGTTTCCTTCGTTGGAGAGTCTTGGAAAGGCAAGTACACTCCCGCATACTTAGGGAAACAGTTATTGATGTACCACGAAAACCAAGTTGCGTTCGTTATCACCTTTATGTAAGCGCCGTTGTTGTAATATTTGAGGAAATAGCAGCCTTGCTCTATCTCTGGTGCCGATAAGGGGACTGCTTCTTTAGTCCATTGTTTATCTGAGACATCTTGGAAAAATAAAAGCTGACCAATGTGCTTCGGAAAGCAGTTGTTTAAGTACCAATTGAACCAGGTGACGTTGGTGACAACTTTCAAATACTGGTATTTAGTTGTCAGAGGTTCCCAGATGCAATTTTCGGCACCAGCTCCTTCTGCTGGTGCTAAATCTGAGGGTGTTGGCGAGAATGTGAAGTCTTCGATACTTGTCGTAGTTTTCTGGAAATAGGATAATTTTTATTGCGGAAATTGAATGTTCTTTTTTTTGTATACTTAAGACCTCACACTGTAACCTCAATGTAAGTCAGTTTTTATGTGTGGCCTGCAGGTTTGCAGGATTACTATCTAATATTGTTATGTTGACAGTCTCACATGGTACTTGGTCATTAAGAAAATTATATGTGTCTAAATATCTCGAACATTAAAATCTGTTTTCGTACCCGGAATACATATTCAATATTGCAAATAGTGAAGCTCTAAACCTTGCTCTTTCAAGTTCATTTACTTTACTATTTCGGATGGTTCTTTTTTCGATATGATATAGTAATGGTGACTTCAAGTATTGCGTGTATTCAAATGATAATTAAATGCTGTATATCAAAAACAATTTTTTTCTCTCATAGTCCGAACAAGTGAGTTTCAAATTAACAAAACGAAGCAGTGGGGATGACCATCCATTTTCTTTCCTTTGAAATTTCGTAGAGGCATATTTTTGAATAGTTACTGGAAAATAAATTCTAGATTTTGCGGAATGAAATAGCGACAAAAAAATCCCATGAGTAATCAGAGTTGCAGTTGTTGTGGTTGCATTCAATTACCTTTTCAATTACCTTCCAGTCATAATATTAGAATTTTTGAGTTCTCTGAATTGAGCCGCGAATATACTCATATGCGCTATCAATAAAAAACTTGGCGACACAAAACCCTAAAACTTTTAACCAGGGTGACTTGCAGTGGGGGAAGGGGGCTAGATCTACGCTAGCCCCATATTTAAAAATCGAATTTAAGATCAAATGACCTTGAAGAACTTTATTTTCGCTACTGTGGTGCTTCACATAATAAAACGCATGTACAAGAAGGGTTACTTCGCAAAGGAGAACATGACTAGTATTATGAAATATTCAATGTTATCATGGAACATATCTTGTTCAATGAATAACACTGTTTAAAAGTGAGGGGATCGCAATCTTTCCCTGCAGCAAAGTTCCAACGTCTTCAACTTATCGTGCACTTGACTAATTCCGTAGCTAATAATGAAACACTGGACTAGGGAACCCGAGAAAAAGTTAGAAAACATGCATATAAAAGTATTGGGATGAACGATTCCAATAAGCAATTTCTGAGAAATTTTGTAGATATGTAGAAAATTTTGTGACGCATATGAGCACATTTGAAATAATATACAAAAAGCCCGTCATGCGAAATTTCCTTTACAGAGGTTATAACTCTACAAAGTGGTATGACCTTCATTTAATAGACAATTTTTAGGATATGTGAGAAATTTTCGTAGCGCATATGAGCGCATTGGAAATTCTCTACAAAAAGCTAGTCACCACTGTAAAGGAAACATTTCCCTCTCAGCGGTATTTATTCTAGAAAAATCGCGCTATCCCCCCTCCCCCCACACTTCAGTCCTCCTATTAGTCTCGCTCGTAACTCGGTTATCAATGTAGTGAAAATTTTTGCGTGATTGCGCATTTCAGTGAGCTTGATAATTCCAAAAATTGAGATTGAGAGAGAGGGGACGGCTGGTGCCTCTGACCTTGGTGTCATTAACTTTTTTTGGTTGAAAAAGTGATATAGCATCGTTTGGTCCTCCGGTCACCAAATCGCGTCCACGAATACATTCATTTATTGTATTTCTGGTCTGTGAAATTCACTACGATAAATTTAGGCTCCATTTTAACGATATCCATATGAATCGAAAAAATTTGATCCCTGATGTCGGGTCAAAAAATGTTCATTTTATTCAATCGAATACTTTATTGAACCCAATGCATTTGATTTGAATAAATCATTATTAGGTTTGAATAAGGTCCTTGCATTATTAATACAAAGTTCTTGTTTACTCTAAAAATTCATTAATCAGTAAATTCATCTTGAATTTTGAAGATGAAGATAAGGATGAAAGAAAATGCCTTAGAGTTAATTCTTACTTGAACTGTAGTTTTTGCAGGTGCTGCAGTTGTTCTAGGTGCTGCGGTTGTTGTGGGTGTTGCTGTTGTTGTGGGTGCTTCAGCTGTAGGTGCTACAGTTGTTGTGGGTGCTTTAGTGGTAGATTCTGCTGTTGTTATGGTTGCTGCTGTTGTTGTGGGTGCTTTGGTTGTAGGTGCTGCAGTTGTTGTGGGTGCTTTTGTTGTAGGTTCTGCGGTTGTTGTGGGTGCTTCAGTTGTAGGTGCTGCTGTTGTTGTGGGTGCTGCAGTTGTCTTGAAAGCTGGAGTGAGCTTTACATTGAGAAATAAGGTCATATATGGCCCCGTTTCTGCGTTGCTTCCTGCCACTTCGACTTCAAGCGTAAACCAAATTGGTTTGGTCCTTTCTTCTTGCATCAAGAATGTAGTACTGGCGTCGTACTGAAGAAGTCTTTTCCCCTGAGATTTATGTGCAGTAAATTAACCTTACGGGAGTGAATTACTTGAGGCTTTTTATTTACCGGTTTTCATGAAAGCTGTCAAGTCTACAAAGTTATAATTTGCGGAAAGTTTAGACGTTTTCCAAAATAATTAAAATTGCTACCTTTTTTTTGAAGAAATCTGCGTTAGGAGCAATCATTCTAAGAACCCTCCACTCAAAAGAAAAATTTGTTGGATCTCGAGGCTGCTTGTTGAAGAGATCGATCATTCTTTCAGTTGGCAATTCAGGAATTGAAGGTTTGCGAGGCTTGACTGTGAAGGAGACCTGCACAAGATTGCAAACCACAAACAGTATTCAAAAAATCAAACTTAGTCTCTCATGCTGTAAAGTATTTGCTTAAAAGAGTTAGATAATACTTACAATCAAATTTTCTACCTGCTCCGCAGAGAGTGGTTTTGTTATATCGAGCCGCTTTCCATTTTTCTTTCCTCTGATTTCCATATTGGGGTTGTCAGAACTATTTGCATTGATTAATTTTATTTGGGCAGTGTATTGAAGATAATCGGCCTTAAAAAACCACGAAACCCATGATGTAATGTTTGAAAATGCTGCCAAGAATTTCACAGAAGAAAAGAGGGATGAAAAGTGTTACAGATACTTAGTTAAACAAGACAGGATCTTACACCGAGGTAACTTAATGATATTTATGTTCTCTTTTTCCTCTGCTACGGTAACAAAAGTATCTGTAACGCTTTGTGTCGTTTGATTTTCGCTTCAATTGGGTATAGCATCTTAATCAATAGTTTCACAAGAAATTCTAATTCCATCTGTAAATTCTGCATTAATTACGTTCATAAATACAAATATTCGTTTTATTCCTGGTCTGTCAAATTCACTGAGAAACATTCCTGTTTGATTTAAACTAACTTTATTTGAATAGACCAAATTTTCGCTTTGATATGGTTCGGCGAAATGTTATTTGTTTAATTGAATGAAATCCTTCATTTGACCTTATCTTTTTGATTTCAATCCATTTTTATATGGATAGGGTTACCAGATGCCTGACAGGCAAAACCAGGACACTCGCCTTACACTCCCTTTCCCCCTCGCCCATAATAACAGACATAAAATTATGAGACCAGCAATAATATGTTATATCTTTGATAACATATGTTATTTGAGAAAAAATCATATCACTCGCAGCAGTGCCCAAGAATATTAGTGCCATCATACACGAGGATCAAAAAATTTCTAGATATCACTGCACATCTCTGGTGGTGATACTTCTCGTACTTTAATTCTCAAAATAATGCATGTTTACGTACATGTAATAATATAACCAACACAAAAGCAGAGCCATTATAGGCGAAGGAATTGCATACATTTCTCTTATTTTGCATTAAAACCAAGAAAAGAAAAAACCGGGACACGGGAACCAGCCACTATAACCAGACATGCCCCAAACAACCAGGAAGTCTGGTAACCCTATTTTTTAATCAAATTAGTTTCTTGATCAAATCATATAAATTTCTTGTTCTCTGTGAAAATGTGTTGTTTTGAATGAACTATAGGTTTTGCATCTAAACTTTATATATGTGTAGATAAAACCAAACATTGGTTTATCAACCAATGTTTAGAGCAACTGTCATTCAGGAAAAAGGCACGAGCTTCCAGTTGAACCGCGGTAAAATGCTCTTTGCATCCATGCGGCAAGTGCCCAGCATATTTTTTGTACACGCGTAAGGCTTTAAGGTTACTAACCAGTGAAGGCGTCGCACTTCCAACAGCATCGATGATAAGAACAATTGATGGAATTGAATTTCTTTGTACCTCTACTTTTTATCGTTTTCCTTGCCTTTGATGTTGTAGTCAGCCGTGGCCGAGAATTTGGTCACGAACATAAATTGGTCACGTTTGTCAAGGAGCACGATGTCAGGTATTGTGTGTTGGATAGGGACTATTGTCGAGAAACCGTTGTTCCAGTAGAATCGGCACTTCTTGTTCTCAACAATAGACTCTATCCCCTTGGAGCGTTCAGCAGGCAGGATTGCGGCCAACGCTATGAGAGCGACAAAGATGGTGATAAAGCACTCTCAAGGCAGCGTTGTGTCTGTACAAATACGTTGTTCTTGCGTGAATAGGACAATTCAAAGTACATGCCAAAGGTGCTCAGGGAGTTTGAAACACGCCCTGCACCTATCGCTGAAAACCGCTTGACGTAATATGCTTCTACGGTTTACAAAGGTGGGAATCACTCCGTCGCGACACGCGAAAATGAAACTCTCTGTTCCTGATTTGAATCTAGGTGATTTGAGAAAAGCAAACGTGGACTCATGTGACACGGCTTGGTATTTTGCAAATTTGTAAAAGCTTCCGTGCATCACCTTGTCTTTAGGTTATTCCAGGAAGTTTTCGGCCTACGCTTTCTTCACCTGTGCTCTGTGAAGTGAGGCATCTTGATGGAGTAATGCACTGTCCTCACTGAATATGTTAAGGTTCAGGCAAAGGGTTTCAGCTGCTTGCTCCGCGACTTTGTACAGAAACGCTACATTCCCAATCACTTCTAAATTCCTGACCATTGCCAGGAAAGGATCTCTACCGTTCGCGATGGTCTGAGCGATACTTAGGACGATTCGGTTGTATAGACATTAGAGATTGAGAAATTCGCGTCCGCCTTTACCGCGTGCGATGTACAAGCGCGGAATGGACAAGTTGATATGCAAGCTTCTCATCATATGCACCATCTTGTGCGTAGTTATATTGAGGCCCTCGAGCTTGTTCTTCCTTCAATGGAACCACTTTACACGAATAGAATAGAACTGGGACGGCAAGAATGTAAGCCGCAGATATATTGTTCAACGAAGACAGGTTCGACGAGCAAATCTGTTGGAGCAGGTGTTTGCATCTGCTTTGGAGAACCTCCTTTACTGATGTTTTATCCTGAATGCGGCTCTCAGGCACGCCCAGATATTTTGTAGGTCCCTCCAGCGCTAAGGTTTCTGAGAGCACTTCCGTCCACAAGCACAGGGCCCTTATCTATACCTGCCATGGAGGTATCCATGAGAAACGCAAAGTGCGAAAGTCTTCCAAAGGGGCATCAGTCTTTCTCTGCATCCTACTATATTTGCTTGAACCTTCAAGCTTTTCAGCAGAAAGATAGGTCTATGAGAAAATGAATCAAAAGCTTTCTGGTAATCAATCCAGGCTATCGACAGACTGCACTGGTGGCTTGCAGCGTCTTTGCAGACACTCCTGTCGATCAGCAGGTTTCCTGACAGCCTGCTGCGCCTTTTTTTGATCCTCGTTGTTCGTAAATCTCACCCCACACAGGTAAAATTTTCCGAACAATCCTGCCATTCAGGGTATACCAAAAAATCTTCTACAATGTGTTCAGACAAGTTAATGGCATGTAGCTCTTTGGGCCGGACAATTCGCCTTTCTTCGGTAAGAAGAAAGGCGTCCTAAACGAAAGTTCGTAATCTGAAAGTTCGTCCTGACACCAGCCACTGCGGAATAGGGACCTCCGACTTTCAATATAAATTAAAGATGCGTTGTTAATACTTAATACTTTTTTCATCTCCCAAGCAGTGATTAGTGGGCATTCCCTCTCGGATATTATGAGGTTATTGCACAGCTCCTTGAAACGTATGATATTCTCAGTGCCTTCATTCAATGGATGCTTCATTTCGTAAATCTCCCTCCAAAACGTCTCATGTTCTTCGGACTTATTTTACGAGAACAGAGGAATCGCTAAAGAGGTGCGATGGGTCAGCGAGAAACTTTTGATTCTTTCTGACCCATGCCTCCCTCTTTTTAATTCTCTTCCTTGCGCCAGATAGTACTCGTATTTTGTCAACAATGTGCTGCTTGATGGTTGATACCGTTGACATTTCCTATGTGTAATTATGGATCCTCATTTCCTGAGCGAACTTTCGCGCCCTTGCCGTAAAAGGCCTACCGGATTTTAGGTAGTTTTGAAAATAAATCTCGGTTAAGGATAGAGGCGAAGGAGAAATCATATTAGGTCGAAGCAGAAGCAAGTTGAAACAGAAAATCTACAGAACAAAAGAAATACCGTCAAAAGTTGCATAAATATTTATCTAATTGTACACAGGACTGGAAAACGGAAATAGGCAATTAGAAGTAGAGGGTGCGTGGATACGTGACATTATATTCAAGAGTACATCTGAGATCTGCGGTTTATCAACTGTAGGAAAAGAGACTGGAGATGCTCGGTGGATAATAAATCCGCGTAGCTGTCAACGAGAGAAAGCAAGTTTACTCAAAAACAATCAATATTAGAGATGAAAGACATGAAAAAAGTATCCGAATAGAAAATGAGTGCAGGGATAGTAATGACTGGGTTGTAAAAGGATGTGGTGTAAATAAAACATTGTTCGACGAGGGTAAAAGAAATTTGTCTAGATGGTTTGGCTATTTCGATTGAATGAATAAAGAACCAACGGAACAACAAATATTTGGGTGAGGTAAATGATAGCGTAGAAAGAGGAATACCAAAAAAGGAATTTTCTAAATACGTGAATGAGATGCGAAAGAGAAGAGCTATGAAAAGTCTTAGAAATATAAGAGCTTGCTCGGGAAGGTGTATGGATTTCAAGGAAGTAAGGTGTGTATGCAAAGATAGAAATGTGAGGAGAATTTTTTATAAGAAGAAATACGCCTGTAACGAAAGACTTAGGAAACTGATGAAACCGCTTGAAGGCTTTTTTTCAGTGGATTATTATAATAGCTTTGAAAAACTCTCCACCTAGGGTGATTGTCTACGAGATTGATCAGTGACCTGTGTCGGAGCTGTGTTGTGGGTAAATCTAACATCCTCGCCTTAAACTTCCTTTATAAATTCCTTCAACCCTATTAGTACAACATGACTAGAATAAAACAATTTAGGCTTACCCCGAGGAGCATTTAGTCCATTGATGTAATGATATAATAAATATTTTTGTAAGAGGGTTCCCGTAAACAACCTTTTTTCTTCAGGGGATTGTTCAATAAAGCGCCACGGTGGTCTTTATGGATAGGGGAATGAGGAGAGAGCGTCGAGTCCGATCCATGTGGTTTCGACTAAGATATTTAAAAACAACACATGTATAAAAAGGGTGATTTTGCGGAGAAGAACCTAATTACTGTGCAATCTAGATGTGCTAGAACCAGGAATAAAGTGGGTTGGGGATAGCGATTGAGAAATGGACCCACTCGTTATTAAACGAGTTTGATCCAGTAGTTCCAAGTATTTTATAAAGAAATTTTGAACTCACGCTGGGTAGTGAGCATAGGGAAGTGTACGTAAGGAAATCGCAAAGGATAAAATGGGAAAGGGAGGAGATTGGGATGGCTATTGAGTTGAACTACTAGAATTAAAGCTCATTTGCCTACAAAAATGAAATGAAATGAAATCATCTCTAGAGCATCTCTTCTCTTTAACGCCAAATTATCCTTAGTATAAAAATATCTCATTTTTATTCATTTCTCACCGTTAGATTAAATTTTGTTTTAGTTGATCGCTTTGGTTTGGATAATGTAATACGATTGACATTAGTTTACATTGAGGCCGTGATTCTGTATACGTTAAAACTTGTATGAAATTCAAATTGATTGAAATTTTTGTGACTAATTTAGGCACTGAAGATATCCGCACTTGTCCTTCAATAATTGAATTGAAATTTTGGTGTAACCTAGAATATTATAATATTAATATTAATATAAATAATAATATTAATAATATTATATAATAATTTATGCGTATTAGAATCATCAACATTTTCTCTTTATTTCAACGAATAATCATAACATGAATATTTCTAACAATTGAAAACAATATATCAAGCTAATTTAGAATAACTGAGAAAATATTGCGACAGTATTAACTACGGCGGGTTTGCGGACATTGAGCCATTTCGAGCGTGGCTAGCACTCGGATGGGTATCCGTTCTTGAGATACGCCTGTTTCCTGTTTTCCAATGCGTTTAACTAATCGTAAGTAAGAGGTAGGACGCCGAGGATGTCTGTGTACACTCGATGATATCTATCTTCTACACTCAAACTCGTTAGTCATGTGGGAGCAGGTTTTCTGCAGTTTAATTCTCCTCTAGCCAATTGTCTAGACAAATGCAAGAACTCCTAATGAAGTCGAATACAGCCGCGATCTATCACTAGGAGTGATAAAAGTTCATCAGTAGCTTCCAACCCTCCTTAGTTGAGTGGAAATTGTTGAAGGCTACCCGTCAAAATCTTGCGGGCGAGAACTAGCATCGAACGCCCTTGATTCCACGGTGATTTTAGAAAAAGAAAGTGTACATCAAATTTTTAAACCTCAGTTCAGTGGGATTTGAATGTGCCTGCCTACTACTTCGCCTGTCAACTTCAACGTACAATTAGGAATCTTTAAAAAAATATCTTACAATGCATATGAGTTGAGATTGTATTTAGTATTTTCCGTCAAATAATCTAATAAGGAAGTCAAGAAATATTCCTGATTCAAGTAAAGATAATATGTGTTTATTTTTAAAATGTTCAAATGAATAAGTTGAATATTGTCTTTTACGTGGGTAATCATCTGATTGTAGATACGCAGGCCAGTTCGTATCGCTTTTCAGAGTTATTCAAATTGTTATGCAACAAGAGGAAAATATATATTTTAGTTTGCTTCAAATTAAATTCATATTATAAAAGTTGGATGCAGACAAATTCATTAGATCGCTTGTATAAGAAGATGGTATCCTTCAATGATCTTGCACTCATTTTCAAGTAATTATAATCAAGTTACAATAATATGCAAAGAAAGCATATCATTATTTTGTTGTTCGATGTCATGGTTTTTGACCAGATACATATAGTAAGAGTATGATGTTAATTTTAGTTTGGTTCGAATCCCAGCGGAGCTAGAGAGTCATTTTTTCACAACTCTAAAAAATCAATATTTAAATAGTGGATTATTAGAGTATTAATAAGGCCAAAAGATGAACAAAAATTAACATTAAAATATTTCAGACTTTGTCCTTGATAAAATCTCCCTGCAACAACAATCACTTTAAGGCGGTGTGAATATTCTAGGAAACAGGAAAACAGGATAGTGGTACCGTGGCAATTTATCCTATGGTGTATCGTTTCGATGGGGAATAAAAAAACTTCATCTCAGTGGAAATTACACCCACAACAGAATGATTCGTCTTTATTTTTTTGGATGAAATCACATAAAGATCGTAGACATTCAAGCAATCGATAATAGTGAATAGTTAACAAAATTTTGTTAATTGAGTTGATTTTATAAGTTTTGAGATCAAAAGTTTGTTCAAGGTATTTCCGTGTTTCTCATCTATATTCTGATACTTGCGAAAAAATGATTAAGGCTTGTAGGATTTTTCTTCGAACGTATTGAAGCTTTGTTAATATTGATCCCAGGCTTCTTCTAAGAATGTCATGTATCACAAATAAGTGAAGATAGTCAACTTCTGCGGAAAGAGTCTTATTCCAATACTATACACAATTGGGTAGTGTGGCGTGAACGGCTATTTTGATGGTAAAATGTAGAAATGCTCAGTTTATAGTTTTGGAGACTAATTAATTCCAAAACATAACCTCTTATGAGGAATATTCAACTAAGAATGAACATTGGTACCTGAATTTACTGAAATATCTCCTTCAATTGTTGGAAAATAATTTCATAACCAAACAAAAAGGGTAAGTTGACGCAAGTGGACTTCTTTAGAATACTTGATGATTAGGTATTTCTATTGATCAAGACTAAATTTTCCGTATGAATGAAGCAAAGCTAAGATATTTATCTATATTTTACATATTTTCCCATTGCATTTTTGATAATTTTTCCTTTTCTATCGATTGTTAAATGTTATATGCGCCGCAATACCCGCTCCTCCCCTACCCATACGAGAAATCGAAGGTACTCAAATCGCCAAATTATAGTCCTATCAGTCGGTAGTTTACAAAGATAATTTGTTTCTATTCGTACAAGTTTTAAATTTAAGGAAGGAAGTAACATTTTGTACTTGTTCGCTGACAGTCTCTTTTTCTGATCATTTCTTTGAAATCTAAAGTTGGAATTTCATTTTGGAGAATGAAAGAAATGTTCCTTGTAGGGAGTAGGAAGGCACCCCTTTGAATCAAAACCCTTTTCGGTAATTCAGTGGTAAGAAGGGAGAAGCTAATAAAAGAATACAAAAAATTTAGAAATACTTTGTCTTATTTCTCACCTGTACAGAAGTTACAGTGGCTAACAGACCTGCAATCAGGAAGATATACATTTTGATCACTGTTCTGATAACTTATTACTGTTCTCAAGAACTGTAGTTGATGCAGTGCAGAGCACTGCTTATAAAATGAAGTTACAATTTTTCATACGGTTGACGATAACAAAAATTCGCTTGGTATTAGGTAAGCACGATAATACGATAATGCGTAGTTGTTAGTCTGGTTTTAATGATGATAAAATAAGCACCTTCCTCCTTGCAAACTGAGACACTGTGTACGGAATACTCTTACTGATAGGATATTTATATTCAAAATAATATTTTTATTTGAAAACAGGCACAAAAATGTTATTATAAGACTTAAGATATTAACGTATATGATGAATTTTGCTGAAAGTTCATGTTTGCAGAATTTTCTTATAGTCTATGATTGTCTGACATCTCAAAGATAAAAAATCCCAAAATTAAGAAATAAATTCAATCCGCCAGATTTTTGAGACAATAAGTTTTGGTGTTTAATTAAATTTGAACCAGTCTACACTTTGAATGAAAACTTTCTCTCAGGAATTTTGTTCAAGAATATATTGAGTTACACGATATAAGAGTCTCTAATTATTAAACTTATTGACGAAAACATTTCACATAAGGCAGGTTTTACACTTAAAGTCACAGAATGTTTCATCGACAAAAATTTTTCGTACAATATTTCCTTCTGTAAGGAAGACATTCTGTTAGCTGTATTTGAGCCAAAAAATGTGTTTGTTAATAGCATACTCTTTTACTTCATTCCAAAGGAAAGAAATTCACCCGTCTTCAAAAATAGTTTAGCCCGCATAAAGCTCACGGGATCCCTCCCTTGAAGAGACAGAAATCAACAAACATGTGGAAAAAAAACATGTGTGTGATTCCTGATGAAATCGACTTCTTATAATTTTATACAAACCATCGTCATTTTTCAATTTTTGAACTTTCCGAAAATTTCCTGACAGTCATCGGAAGAAGAGAGTAGAACTCATGAGAATCCAAGGAGGGAATTGAAATATCTAGAAAAGATGGAAAAACTTTAGAAGTTTCAATAATATATGTGTTTTGCTTCTAAAAAATTCTGTGACATTGATTGTAGAACCCGCTTGATTTAAGATGTATTCGGTTTATTCTGTAAGACGATATTCGAAGAGTCCAAACATAGCTGAAAATATTTACTTACAAATTCACTTTGAATTTCTGCAATAATTACAAAACTTGCTTCCTGGGGCATTAGTTAGTTATTAGGTCTCAAAAATGTACTCTGAAAAGAGGTGAGCAAAAGGTCGCATCCCCGAGAGCCTAGCTTTATGTGTGAGTTTCAAGCTGTGCCACGGGACGCCTCGTGGTCCAGAGTAGCTTCTGTTTCAAGCAAACTTACTGTAGAATAAATGAAGAATTTATACTTGTATGTATGTATTTATGTGTGTACGCATACATTAATGTATTCATGTATGGATGCATGCATGTACATATTTATTCAAGGCCGAGCATTGGCATCCAGTAAAATATGTCGGCTTTCAATTCACTCTTTCGGCATATTGTATCGTGTGCTTAATTGAATCCCAGAAAATTAATTATGGATTTCAAATGATTTATTATAAATTTTAAATAATTATAGAATATTCAATAACTGAAGCCAGAACTCAAAGTAACAGAATTCCTCCTATTGTTCATTAATTTCTCCGTCAGCTCCTATTTGTACTCTTCTTCGCTCCTTCTATTCCTGAAGCACATATCTTGATCTTACTTAAACTTACTTAGCTTGGGTGGTACAGAAATCCCTTTCATGCTTTCAATCAGCCAGGCGCGGATCCAGAGGAGTGTCTTTGGGGGGAAAGGTGGCATTCGGAAATTGTATAGACATACTGTATATATGTATGTATGTACAAGTATGTATAAACCACGATGAAATACACCAATGGCCACGTCTCACAACCGTGAGATGAGTGACCATATGCACGACAAAATCACAATGAAGGGCCGGCGAAACCCTCGCGTGTCTTAAGGACATGGAGCAACCCAAGTATGACTGCTTTTTGCCTTCATCCGGCAAGTGCCACGGCATGTTTTCGGCAGACGGGTATGGCTTCAAGGTTACTAACCAGTAAAGGCGTCGCACCTCCAAGAGCAACGATGATGAAAACAATTAATGTAACCAAATTCCCTCAAAGATGCTGCTGCAGGTGTCCTCTGAGATCTTTATACCTCTCCTTTTTTTGGTTTCCTTGCCTTTGATGTTGCAGTCGGTCGGGGCCGAGAATTCGATCACAAACATACTCCGGTCACGTTTGTCAAGGAGCACGATGTCGGGTCTTGTGTGTTGGATAGGGACCATTATCGAGGAATCGTAGTTCCAGTAGAATCACTCTCAAGGCAGCGTTGTGTCTGTAAAAATACGTCGTTTCTGCGTGGATAGGACAATTCGACAGTTTATGCCATAGATGCTTAGGGAGTTTGAGACACGCCCTGCACCTATCGCTGGAAATCTCTTGACGTAATATGCTCCGCGGCTCTCGAAGGAACGCTCCTTCCTCACTCATTCCGTGATTCCTGACCATTGCCAGGAGAGGATCTCTACCGTTCGCGATGATATGAGTAGTACTTAGGATAATTCATCTTGCGCGTAGTGACATCGAGGGCCTTGACCTCGTTCTTCGTCCATGGAACCATTCCAAACGAATAGAGTAGAACTGAGACGGCAATCATGTTAGTCGCAAATATCTTGTTCAACGACGACAGGTTTGACGACCAAATCCTTCTTTACTGATGTTGTATCCTGAATGCGGCTTTCAGACACACCCAGGTATTTGTATGTCTCTCCATCGCTAAAGTGTCTAAAAGCACTTCCGTTAACAAGCTCAGGGTCCTTATCTATACCTGCTATTCGTCCACGTTTCAGACGAATCTTGGCAAACTTATCCAACACAAAATCTATACCGATTTCTCGTGTGTACCCCTCGACGATACTTAGAGAATCCTCGAGATGATTTTTTTCCGAAGTATAGATCTTCAAGTCTTCCATATAAAATAGATAAGTGACCTTATGCTCACGAACATTAGTTCCGCCATAGAGGTATACATGAGAATCGCGTAGTGCGCAGAACTGTATATGCATAGGTGAAGTATGTGCATGAAACGGAAAATCTATATTTGACATAAATCTACATTTAGTTTCTTTGTCTTATTGTTTGATTGTTTCTTGTGATTAGAAATAGTATTGAAATGATGAACTTAGAATTCTGTTTTAAAATTAGATTAAAAGTTTAAAAATCATACGGCATGATCTACTAAAATAATCTTATTCAGGAATAAATTCCATACTACCATTTCCTTCCTTTGCAATAAAAATCATCTCCGCGAAAGTGCGTTTATATCTATTCGGTTCAAAATGTAAAATTTCCTTATTACCTATCATAAATGTTGAATCACTATTATGTTCTTCAATTAAATGCTGACTTATGGCCTTATGATATTTTTCATTTAGTCTGATGTTATTCCTATGCCCTTTGACTCTAATTCATAGCGGACGTTTCGTTTGTCTAATGTAAGTTTTCCCACAATGACAAGTTACTCTGTGAACAACATTACAATAATCCAGAATATCGAGTCTGCCTTTGCCTAATTTCACTATTTCAACCAATGTTATGTCTACTCTGAAAACACTCTGATATTGTTAGTTTTATTTAAAAGTCCTTTGACAATCTGTGATAATGGCCTAAAAAAGAAATGTATGAAACATGTTTTTTTTCTCCTGTATTGTTGAATTGTTCATACTATTGTTCTTATCATAAGTGTCTGAAATGATATTTTTCTGTTGTAATTCTAAAAGTCTTTTTCTTACATGCTTGTCAATAAAATAATTAGGATAGTTATAGCACAACAAAAGTTTTGTCACTAGTTTTAAATTTTCTGACTGGAACGAAACGTCTACTAGAAGAAGAGCTAAATCAACAATATTTTTGACTACTTCAATTTTGTGCTCTAAAGGATGATTTGAAAAGAAGTTGAAATACCTTCATGAATAAGTTTGTTTACGGAACCAATTAGTTTTGATGATATTATTATCCTGTCTTGTTAATTCCAAATTAGAAATTTGATTGAATTATCAGGTGTTAACCTAAAACAATAGATTGCGTTTGTATACAACATTTCGTTCAGAATGTTAAATTTTTTGTTTTCATTATAAATGAGAAATTTCAAACTTTTGAAATAAATGTTGTATAAAAACGTAGTTTATAATAATACAATAACATATTAATTTCTGAGATCAAATATGTTTTGGAACAAATTGAATTAGAACTGACATGGGGAAGTTCAAGTAAGCGATTGGTAGGAGAAGGAAGTAGAAAGGTCAGTTTAAGAAGTCATCAAGAAGTCATCGTGCAAATTTTATGTGAGCCTGATAGCTTTTGCTATCATTATTGTATTTTAATTATTTCAGATCGATCAACAAGTCAACGCGTGCTGCTCATTGAAACATGATGAATTGTTTGCTCTCAATATTTTTCTCTTATTTGCCTCGAGCTGGATATTTGATCTGCACAGGATCTCCCTAGCATAAATCCTTATTAAACTCTCCGGATCCATGCCTTAGTGCAAGAGTGAGATTTTGCTGCATAATTAGTATAGTTACCTTTTGTAGATTGAGACAATAATCGTCTACCTCCGAGCATTTGGAACTTCATTGTTTACAGCAGACAATTATAAATTCACTCGATCACACAAACAAGTACCCACCACTCTTCAGCTTCTTAATTGCGGATGTAATTTTGCATTTGTTCATCTTCTTCTACTCCAATTTCATCCTTGCCTACTTTTATGAGTATATTTGCCTTCTTGTTTTTATACCTACAATCTTTTTCTCGATTGGTTCTTCCTTCATCACTCACACTTCTAAAAATCAACTTTATCGTCATTAATTAATGAAACTCGTTCAGGGTAAGTGTCACATATCAAATTAAAGCTAGAAAATTTATTTTTGAAATAGCAATGCTATTTTATAAATTATATTAGCCATGTATCGTTTATTCTCAAAAACTTTGAAATTTCATTCAGATGGTACTCCCCTGGTATAAAGTAGATATTCACATTTGGGCCTTCCTCATTAGTTGTGGAAGGGTATTGTGTGCGAATTTATAGAACAATGATCCAAAAATGTTATAAAAAGATTGTTTCACTTATAAAGCGAATATTTCCTAATATTTTATAAGAATAGTATGAGCCCAGAACTTAGTCATATTCAACATGCAATCATGACAGCCATCGCTACCAGCTATCCTGTACGAGAAAAACTACTCACTATTTTATCTGTGCATTCTTTGGTTGGTAGAACTTACATATCATGCTCTCAACCCCCAAACCAAAAAATTACTTCAACACCCGATCAACAATTTCTTCAAATTGCACCAGATGACTTTTCTAGTAAAAATCATGTAAAGTATATTTTCGAAGATGATTAAGATAAAATAATCATTAGACAGTTTCAAAGAAAATAGTTGAAGGGAAATAGGAAGTGAGTAGTGGAAAGGCTGAAGAACAAGAATGTACTTTTAGTACTGCTATACATAAGTATAGCAGTATTGGTTCATACTGGCATTCACTTAGTACTGGTTTCTCTATTCATTCAACTTTTCAAGGTTAACTGTTTGCACTACTGTCTTCTGCAGATTCTCAGTCTTGACTTGCACCTGCTTCGACCTAACATGAATTCTCCTTCGTATCTATCTCCAACAAACCTTCATTTTTGGAACTATGATGAAGTGATCTGTTTCACTTTTGGAACCCCTAAAAACCCTGGTATTTTTTAACAGCCCCCTCAGTCTCTCGTCTGTTAAAAAAAATTGAGCACTCTATGGCTTTTACCATTGAACCATGCATATATGAGTATTATTTCGTGCCTGAAGCAAGTGTTTGTAATAAATAAGACTTTCTCTAGCCTAAGCTAATCAATATTTTTCCATTACAGTTCGTTTCTTGGTTTCCAAAATTACCAAGTATCCTGCCTGTACCTCCGCATTCAACAGCGATCCAAAAATTAAGGTCTCTAAGTCAACTATCATTCAAAAAAATCCCGAAAGGAACCTATTACTTTTGTGGTAAAGATGCATTTTTTAAATTAGATTGAATTTTCGCATCTTTCTTGAAAACAGAGAAGAGTAAGAAACAATGTTTTGAAAAAAATAGTTTTTATATTTGAAAAAGATCTACAAGAAGTTCGTTTACTCATTTGTGATGTCTTGGACCATTTACGACATAAAGATAAATGGAAAAAGGGGAGCTTTCCTCTATTCCACAGAAGTTGCCTTTATTCTCCTAGGACCTAGATGAAAGCTTTCTGAAAACTTATTAGATGGCGAAAACTGCTGGACATGATTGGATTCCTAAACTATCTGGATAATTCATTTATTCCTCTTCAGATCCTAAGAAATTTAGTAAAGAATCAGAATGAATCGATTACAATAATTTGCAAACGTAGGATCAGGTAATATTTATTTTCAAACGACTGAAATTAAAACGAACTTCTTGTACAATATTTAAAAAAATCAAGATCAATGTGGAGAATATTCAAATATATTCCACTTGAAAACGGTCAAGTAATTTTTTTCCTTATATCCAAAAAATACGTATCACCTGATCTCTCTTAAAAAACAAGATATCTTGTCCCAAAAGAGATTCCATGAGTTGAAATTTAGAACCTGACTAATTTAGGATGAATTCAATCCACATTAGAATGTTACCCAATTTAAATATTATTATTTTATTTTCCCGAATATTTAGAACATAAGAATTCCAAAGAATAAAAATTAATGAAACAATATGTTATATATACTGCATAACTATGACGATATTGCGAGTTCTGCATATATCAGTATTACATAATTTTACTATCTCTAATAATTATATGTATCGAAGCGTTGTTGAAGGATGTGTATGTTGTTTGAATAAGCAAACCGCGACTTCTAGATTGACCTTCAATATTTAATATTTCTGTGTTTCATCAAAGTTATGGCCAAAGAATATAGTTAGGACATTATATTGACATCGTATGTTCAAAAAAGTATCTCACAAATTGTATGAGTTTAATTCCTAATTGATCATTTGAATTTATCCCTTCAATAATCTAATAAAAAACGTCTAAGATGATCCAATATTCACTTTAATTGAATATAAAATAATGTCGTTGAGATAGAATAGCACCATTTCAGACAATAAGGTTTGCGTCAGCATGAAGAATTCAAACTGGCTAAGATACATATTTTTTAGTAAGGGCAACCCGAGAGAGTTTTGACAATATGATAATAAGAGATAGATGAATGCATTTGTAATGTATAAAAGCTTTATGCATTGCTAAATTTCGCGGAGCAGGACGTGAGACTATGATAAAATGAAATAATTTCGAAGTTGTTTCGAGAATATACTCAGAACAGATAAACATGTATACAAGTATGGTAAACGATAATACGCAGTTGTTGGTCTGGTCCAAATACAGATAAATCAAGTACCTCTCCCTTTTGAAACTGGAAAATTTTATTCGGAAGATTCATATTGGTAGAATATTTATATTTAATGCACGATTTTCATTTATATACTGGTACAAAAATGTTATATAGGGCTTAAATATTTTCGGATAAGATGCATGTTACTGAAAAATTTTTCTCCGCAGAACTTTTTTATTATTTATGATTGTCTGGTATGTCAAGGAATTTTCAAGCTTGAAAATCCAAAAAAATCTCACTGGCGGCTTTTGAAGGAATACATTATTTTGGTGCTCAATTTAAATTGAACCAATTGATAATTATAAACATAACATTTAAAAATCCCCTGATAATAATTGAATTTATTGTGGGTGACGATATTAAGAAACCTAAACACAGTTAAAAGTCTTCACATGGATTCCACGTACAGTTTCTAGAACAATTACATAACGTGTTTTATGGGACGTTTGCTAGACATTTGAAAAATGTACTCTGATGCATGAAAGGCTTGAAATTAGAATTAATGTAATTAATATAATGATTTTGATTATTAATAAAATTTGGAAAAGGAAAATTATTTCGAGAATCTACTTGATGTAAAATTGTGTTTGCTGTATCAAATTTGGGTCTCGTGTTCTGAGCAATTCGCTTTCTGAAAATAATAATGTAATGATCAAATCATTTTATATGATTTGATCATTCCTGTTGATATTGTAATAAAACATTTTATTACCTTCCAGTCGAATGCATAAATTAAATACATCAACGTCAAACTATGTGAATATTAGCAATGATTTCGAAAAAATTGTGGATTTGAATTCTTTTCAAATACTGAAATTCCTTGGAATTTTATTTCTCCTTTTTCAAATGTGTTACTTCTGTTCCAAAGAACGGACATCAATGTTTCTTGACCTACTGTGAATTTCTTGATTCTCAGTTGATTAAATGGAGCTTTGATTACCCGTGTTAATTATGTGCAATAATTCTCGCAACCATGTTGCTTCTTTGGTTGCTTCGCTCGCCGCAATGAATCCAGCCTCAGTTGTGCTGAGACTAACGCTCGCTTGTTGCTTATCCGCTAATCATGAATACATAGCTGCTGGTCGAACGTCGCGACTGCGCAGTCTGCATCAGAATATCCGAAAAGCGCACTGGTTGTGTCATTCGAATTAGATAATAAACCAAAATTATGCGTACCCTTAATATACCTTAGTATACGCTTTACAGCATTCCAATGTGTTTCATCGTAATTGTCAAGATACAGGCTCGCTATACCGACAGCATAAGCGATGTCGGGCCGTGAAACCATAGGGTCAGCTTGCTTTTTCACGGGATCGGCATCAATAATCTTAAGCTTTCGTAAAACCCTATCAACATACAGCTTCTGACTGATAAAAATTTCATTGATATCGTGCGAAATTTCCATTCCGACAAAATAATTGTGTGTTTCTTTATATAACAAAATCTTGTGAGTTTTCCCAGTTTCTTACAAAAATTACTGAAGCTCATGCTTTAGCCCCAACGACCATTGCTCACTCGAATATTTTAAAATGTTTTTGATCTCATTTTTGAGTTGATCTTTATGGATTTGAATATCATACTACTGAATAGTTGTCTGAATTCCCCGAGGGGCTATTCACTGAGAATTCATGTTAGTCAGACTGCCAGCGACTAACAGTGACTACCAGCGACAACGTATGATTTCTCGAAGAATTTTCTTAAGTTCATCTCTCTCTCTCTCACTTCCTTGCGGGTCAGAGCAACTAACCAAATACTTTTCAAGACTTCCACTTACGACTAGAGGGACGACCCAAGGATTTCGGAGAAGTTAGTCGACAGTTGCTATGAGAATTCTTCAGTCAATAACCCCTCGGAATTCTCCTTTCCATCACAAGCAAATAATAATCGTATTGCAGAATAAAAAAATGCATAAAAATGCACGTTAGCATATGTGGCAAGTCTCCTGAACGAAGCGTCTCAACTGCAGCTTGTCTCCTCAGACGCAGGTCTACCTAAAGCATCTCTCCCTCAAGAAAAATTTACAGTCTTCCGCTAAAGTGATGGGAGACTGGTTATAGAATAGTTTAGGTCCCATGCGTCCCCCTTTTCCCAAGTCTTGTTGGGAGGGGGGGGGGGGCGGAAAGGCAACCCCGTGACTGGTTGTAGAAATAACGCGGGTCACACTTTTACCCTTTTCTGGCGTCTCGCAGAGGAGAGAACAGCAACCTACTTTGAGGAGACTTTAGATCTTTCAATCTACTCGAGAAAACTGCCGAAAGGAGAAAGGAAACATGCCGCAGGAGAGACATACCACAAGGGAGGCATGTCGCAATTGAGACATGTGGATAAAGGCATGTTGCAAGGGAGACTTGCCGCATGAGAGACATGCCGCACAAGAGGTTTCCTATACGTGACATGATATGGACCCGTGTTTATTACTTTAAATTCTAAGCGCAGTTTTCATTTTACGTTTTTAGAAAAATCTTCAGCATAGCATAAGGCTAAGTTTAGGATCTCAGATAATAATTCAAATTCAACTAGCAGTCATTATTCGTCGAGGACTCCTGAAAATCTAAAAAGTCCTCGAATGAAAAATTATTACATCGTTTAACATTGCATCCAGTTGGTATAAATTACTCCGAAGGAGGATCATAAAATTCCTAAAGGCCCTTAGCTACTTTATTGCTACTTTATTACTAGCCAATTTTGAGAATGCAGGTATACACCTAGTCTGTGTGTGAAGCTATTTCTAGACAGTTATCGGAGGCTATCTTTACTGGGTTTGCAATTTCACCATCGTGACCACCTCGAAAACGGTATTTCACCCACTCTCGAGCACTTAAATTCACGAGTATATATCGCGTAATTGATAGTACGTTCATAGAAATCTAAATCTATTCGTCCTGTACTTTTGAGCATGGGAAGATCGTGACCTCAATTTATCAAACATTTACATTGAGAAAAATTTCCCGTCAATTTCTCCTTTTCTATTTTTCTAATAAAATTATTCTCTTCTTAGGTGATGATTGTAAAATAAATAAGGAGTTTACTTCGAAATAATCGTTACATCTTTCATTTTTGATCCAATGCCATTTTTTTTCGTGAAATTCGGGGGAAGTCAATTCACCAAAGATTTCTTGAAATACATGTTTGAATTTATCATCAGTAATGTTCAGTTACGTGAATCTCAACCTTATTTTTCTAGCGTCAGGTATTTCCAGCACGCTTGGATATTCCCCGCTACTCTAACCTTGCCGCCCAGAGCTTCTCCGACGTCCACGCTGCGGGATATGGCAATTGATTTTGATTTTTAATTCAATTCCAATCCTGAAATTTATTCCGAGATGTTCATGATAGATTGATCGGTTCTGATCTATTGAACGCATCGAGTTAAGTGTTTGAATCTCGAATTCGATTTCTTTTCTAACTGTTCCAAGATGCACCAAGATGGATGAGGAAGACGTTCAGAGCAACTGCTCTGCAGTAACCTCAAGGAGAAAAAAGCGCAAGCTCTCCAGGATGGATGGCAGAGCGCAGCCCAGCAGCGTAACCTGCGACAGATCTTCCGCTATGACCATCAACGAGAGCAGTGAGATGTCGAAGACTCTGTCGTGAGTATACCCTTGTCAAATAAATTTTTTCCATTAAGTGAAATTCCAGATAAAGCCCCACTACCCACTAGAAGAACTCATTCCCAGGTTAAAACAAAAATTCCCCCAATAAATATCATTATCGACGAATTAAATCTCCTTTACGTGGGACTTGAGCATTTGCTAGCAGTAGTGTTAATTTCTCCCAGTTATATACCGAAAGCGCATGGGAGTCTCGCAGTCCATATCGACTATGAAAATGACTACCGCGCGGTTCTCAAAGCTCTAGGTTATCAGAGCTTTATAAGAATTAGAATATGATATAAGAATAATATAAGAAGAAGAATTCAGATATACCCACACCAATCAAAATGGTGTTCAGAAACGTTCCCTTTTCCTATCCTGAAGACGCAGTTATCACCGAACTCGAAGAACTCGGCTTCAATATTCCTTCCTGTAGCAGAATGCGAAAACACCTGTGACAAAATACCCACTTCCTAAGTTTATGGTTTTGGCCCCAAACGATTAAAAATTCACAGAGCTTCTAGAGCTCAAAGTACTCGTCTTCACCCACGTTAGCGAAGATCCTCACCGGAAACCAGAAAATCCTCAGCAGTGGCTCTACTGCCAACGGTTTGACCACGTGCCAGACCAGTGTCACGCCAGCCCAGGTCACACCAGGTGTGTTGAATGTTGGAAAGCACACAAATTTTCTGCGTTCAAAAAATCCCAAAAATTTACCAGCCACCTGTGCTATCTGTGGTAACAATCATACGGCTAATTACCGAGGCTGCCCGGAGTAGAAAAAAGCAGCCCAAATATTCGTTGCTAAGAACTCCCGAACAACCTTACCAGAATCGCAAAATAACAATAAAAATGTACAGAGGGTAGTTTTGAAGTAAACACTTACCATCCGAACTCCTGCGATACAGATCCAAACGCACACTACCACAATCGGAAGAACTGTCACACAAATAACTCTCAAACTTCCCGAAGCTATCACACTCGCCTCTCAGATCATGCAAAAAATACTAAATCTTGCAATGACCACGGGCCATTTTAAGAACTAATCCTTCTCTAAAAATAATCTTCTGGAACGCATTCGGTGTCACCCAGAGCAAGCTTTCTCTATAATAACGATACCTTAAGTTTTCTTTCAAGCAATCAAGCATCAAGCAATTCAAGCATCAATAAATAATCACTCAAAATATAGGTTAAAACACTCATGGTGATAATACTTATCGAGGAACGACAATCCTGATTTAGAGGATCATTCATCATAATGAATATCCTATTCTAGAACTTAAAATATTAGAAGCGACTGCAGTTCAGATTGAATTTGTCAAACATAAAAACTTGGATGTAGTAGCACCGGATATGCACACACATATACTTTCCACACAACGTTAAATTCAAATCTGACCTAATCGACATCGCGATAGTTGAGACATTTTTTTCCACATTGAACCTTATGCGATTATTGAATTAGTCTCAGACCACAAACCAGTACTCTTAGATATAGACAGAGTGCCTGATGAACCGCGATAAAATTTCAAGAAAGACGATTGACCTAAATTCCTCAATTATCTAGAGTGAAAAAGTCACACATAAAGAGCATAGACGAAATTGTCATCGACATAACGAAGCTTACAGACAATATAAAAACAGCAGTAGACACTTCAGTACCCAAAACTACACTCAACAAACACGAAGTTTGCTTGATTCCCGAAATATTAGACCTAATAGCTACTAAGAATAAACTCTCACAGAAAAATCGCAAGAATAAAAGCTGTATCCTCAGGAAAACAAATAATTACCTTCGGAGAACCATAAAAACCAAAACCCTCGAGCATAGATGTAGCAACTGGAACACAGTTGTTTCCAAACTTCAAATAAAAGATAAATCAATTTGGCGCATGACCGCAGCCCTCACTAAGCCTAATTTTTTCCATCCCTCCCATGCAGAAGCCCAATCTCAAATTTGCACTCAACGAAATCGAACAAAATGTCGATGACATCCTGTCGGCAACCGAGAGAAAACAAACTAGAATGAATAATCCTACTGAAATTGCCAAGCACATTAAAGCAACAAAAAGCAATAAAGCACCAGGACCAGATTCAATATCAAATTCCATTTTCAGAAAACTAACAAACTTCTGTATAGTTACACTTGCTAATATATTTAATGTATGCTTCAAATACGATTATTTTCTAAATAACTGGAAAATGGCCAATATCCTCGTCTTCTAGAAGAAAGGAAAGATTCCGAGCTCGCCAAGTAGATACAGGCCCATAAGTCTCCTTAATGCAATGAGTAAGATTTTTGAGAAAATTATGATCACAAGAATGAATAAACCTCTAGAAGAAAACGTCATCCTGAGATCAGAACAACTTGGTTTTAGAAAAGAACATTCCACACAACAAATGATTCTTAAAATCGTAGAAAACGTATCATAGAAACAGGAAGTTTAGAGGGATAATAAATAGTAAGTGATACCTGCTATGGAGAATTAAAACCAACACCACGAAACGTTTCATATTCGTTACTGATGAATAAAATACCCAAAAACCGATACAATTATTTGGACAGTAAATAATAACATTTTTTGGAAACCGACGGCAGTAGCTGCGTGGTAAGTTCCAACTTGGGCGGGATCTCGAATGTCAAGCATGAACGGGCGCGGTTAGCGCTCGGGTGGGTGACTGTTCGGGATTCTCGC
>WSXT02000149.1:0-15191 GCA_011762715.2 Neuroterus valhalla
TTGAGGACAAAAAAATTCGGATGAAATATTCATATTTGGACAATTAGTTTATATGATTTGTTAATAAAAATTATAGTTAATATCCAAAAGTTAAAATTTATATCACTGTAATATCCATTTATCCTTATTCGCATCGCGTGGTTGAGAAAAGAAAATTTTCTACAAAAAACCAGTACGTTTCGACTATATGTTGACGTATTTCGTTTATAACAATCATAAACATTAATTTTTATGATTTTTCTCGGATTATATAGTACTTTCTGTAAATTCCTTTCGTTTTCATTAAAAAAAAAATTTGCGCTGATGAGAAGGAAAACACCACATATTTGTTTATAAAATTTGTTTGAAACAAATGTTTTGTTTATGAAACAGATTATTCACATTTAGTGAATATTCGTGCATGCAATTTTGATGATTTAGAGTATAGTCATGTTGTTTCCACTTCAATAAAAAATATTGATTTGAGATTTCCTACTTTTTCCGTCATATTTATTGACACAGCAATTTGTTTAAACAAAAAATGAAGAATCGCCCAGCTTACGTTTATCAGAAGTTCAATGCTGTGTATTTATAAAAAGAAAACTTGAAATCGGGTGAAAAGTACGACCTCTACGCGAATTTGTCCGCGAAAATCCATTTCTGGACCACTTTGCGGCCGCCGATCGCGATCACCGCATGAACGCATCCAAGGTGGTAAGAGAGAGGATTGACGAGTGACAGTTATTTACACCGTTGCTCACACTTCGGACACCTCTACAGTAACACATGTCGAAGTTGGCCACCCAGTGGGCACCAGGACGTCCTGAGGACGTACCTCCATGTCTTGAGACTTGGCGTCTTTAAGACATCCTTTGGCTCTTATCATGTCTTTGAAAGGGCCTGAGGACATCCTCAAGACGTCCGCCAAAGGACGTCTAGAGGACAACTTTAGGACATGTGTGCCCACTGGGCAGCCGCGGTTCTAAGAGAATATGGTCAGAGCCTAAATTTAAACAGAAATATAAACTTTTATAATTTAGTTGAATAAGGGTCTGATTTCAATAATTAATATGAACTATGAAATGTAATTGAAATCTACATTTTTCATAGATTACGATGTATTCATATGTCAAGGCTACAAATTTAATATATTTGTAGATTTATTGTATGTATTCTGTGAGAAGCGTATTTGTATATTGTCATTAGAATAATGGTTTCTTAACTTTTTCATTTTTACCTATTAATTTATTGGCTATTTGAAATAATACAAAATATTGTCCCAAGATATGTGCAAAAAAACGTGCTCCAATAATTGAGATAAATCAAATTTTCATTTTCTCTATGCTATAGAATGACCATAAAGTACAGCCAGCGCCACCACGCGGCTCCAGTCAAATCTCACGTTACATTTATTCTAGAGGCCTATATAGGAGTGCCACCAGTCTGGGGGAGTTTAACACACATAACTTCAAAATACACGTACATTAACGAAATTTAGCACAATAAAACTTCTGTCGATTTTACAAAAAAAGAACAGTTTGAGGACGTCCGTTAGAATGTGGTTCAAAATTCCTCCAGTTTTTGAGACTAAATATTTATTATTCTTGGGAAAAACCCGGCGAATCTAGAATCGATAATTTCCCAAGGATCACATGGCCTTAAATATCAAATGCAAGGAACTTTGTATTTTGCATGTAGGAACGGAATTTATTATTGATTTTCAAGTCAGGATGTTAAAAATTTCGAAACAAAGATCGGAATTTGTTGCGCAGATCTTTTGTCAGGCACAATATCGAGTTATGGGTGTATTTCAAAGTTCGTCATGTAACGATGTTGTCATTACACAGGAACCGAGTTTGTTGAAAGCAACTTGCGTCGCCTCTGAATGCTTTCTTAGATTATGTTCATTATTATTGGATAAAGTAAATTGCAAAATCGATATTTCTCAATGCTAGAGAATTTTTCCCGGATATGCTTAATGAAAAAAGTGGATGGAAACTCATTCTAACATCTCTAACTACTTCATTCTTCCAGTTAGCAAAAAATACACTGATTTCTGTTTGCATTAAAACCGCTGCAGGTAAGCGATGTTCCTCAATGATATTTTGCATCTCAAACATTCCATTTATGTAGGCTTGTGACTGTAAAAGTACCTCGACAGTTCCTCTATATATTGCAGAGCTTCATTATGAGTAAGCACTAGCTTAATGTTGTCATTTACTATGTCGTTGTTGTTACTATCATGACATTCAGCGTCAGTGTTCATTTTACTGTGGCGCTGATTGAAAAATTTCTCAACTTAGCATCGGCGTTTACAATCTCATTAATTGAGAGTACGGGATTTTTAAGTTCAGACGGAAAAAAATTTCGCTATAGAAAACTCTTCAGCTACTCTTGTTGACTAAGACCTTTTTCTAGTAAGATCGAAACTCTTTATTCAATCTAATATCCAACTCATTAATCTTTTTTCGTTTTGCACCCTTTGTGCAGAAGTTGAGGTTTCAATTTAGATAATGCTATAGTTTTCCTGATAAGGACGGTTTGTCATCCCGCACCCACTTATCATTGGCTGCTGTTGGAAGAGCGGGAAATATTACACAGCATTTCACACTATTTCACAGTATTTAAAAAAAAAAGAAAATAAACTATATCTAGAATCTTTACATCATTGGCACTACATTATATATCTTGCAATTGGAATACTCTTTTAATAAAATATAATTTAAATTCATTTACAAAATCCTATCTATAGATCATAAATAGATAAAAAGACTATAAAATATTGAGCTCCCAAGATGCTGATTACTCAATTCACAGCGCTTTTTCGGACGTCATATTCTTACCACATCAAGCTAGTGGCTTCTTTTCTCTCAGACAAGATAATATTTGATTACAGGCTACTTTCCCTTCTGACGTCGAAGCAGTCGAAACGAATGCAAAATTAAGAGTACAAAAGTGATCCGCACTTCAGCCAAGACTTTCATAAAATTAAAATAGATGCTTCTTACTGCTTCCTCGCTTCTCTTCTATTTTCATCGAATTGTCTGTGACATATGCAAGGGCGTAAGCATCAGATCGAAGACAGCGTTTTTCAAATTGGCACCTCGTAAGTTCGCTTCATGCAAATCTGAACCTGATAAGTCGCAGCTCTGGAAAAAATAAAATTATGGTAAAATACTCAGAGTTCATCGATTTATTATTTTCATAATTAGTGGTCATATTAGTGGTATTTTTACTTCGAGATCAGCACCGGCCAGACATGCGGATCTAAGGTCACAATTCTTGAGATTTGCGTTCTTTAGAGTCGCTACTCGTAAATTCACGGCTGCCATATTGCTTCCCTCTAAATTGGCGCCCTTGAGATTCACGCTTTCCATTATGGCAGATAATCCACCCGGATCCTCAAAGTTACAGGAATGCAAATTCGCCGCCTCCAAATTGGCGCATAGCATCTTGACGCAAACCAAATGTGCCCCCTCGAGATTCGCACTAGATAAATCAGCTCGCTCCAAACAGCATCCAGACAAGTTTGCACCTTCCAAGCTGCAACCGTGCAAATTGGCATACTAGAAAATATTAATGTTACTATTAGAGTAGATTATTATTTTCTTTTTTTCAGGAAATTATCATTCTTAGAGAGAAAACCATTAGTAATGTTTCGGTAGGAAATTATATCCGTTCGAATGTGCGTGAATCAAATTGAATCCGACAATATTTGAGTTTCTTATCAATATAATCTCATATCATTATTAACAAACTTTTCATTTAGATTAAATCAGCTCCCAAATACCTTATCATTCGAAGTCAATTCAGATGTCAAACGACAGTCACTCTAATTGAATCTACATAATTCTAAATCAACTCCTCATTCCATGTAAATTCGCTGGCGGATCGAAGTTAATTTTAAATGGGGTCGCTTCCATTTTTGTCAATTTTCCGTCTCACCTTTTGTCATTTTTCCGAAAATGTCATTTTTAAAGTTATTTTTCTGATTGGAATGGAAAGTACGTATTTGAGATAAAATTTGTACATTCTCTTTAGGTAAACAATTTTGTTTCTGAACATTTTTTTCCCATCTCGTACCGTTTGGCCACAAATGGATTTTCTTATTTTCATATTATTTTTGCGAATAAAATAAGAAAAACGTGTCCTATCGAAAAATTATTGGAACCAAATTTGTAGAACTTTTTTGAGTGAACAATTTTTGTGCAATAACTTTTTTCCGTGTGTCCTATGGGTTGATCGGAAAATGGAATTTTTTATTTTTGCTTATTTTATTTCCATGGGTGAAACCATAACCGTTGGTCAAAAAAGACTGGTTAAGGAACTTGACTATTCTTTTTGGTCCCTTCAAACGTGTGCCGAAGGGTAATCCAATCCGATTAGTCTTTCAAAAGTTGTGCGGTATACAGACGACGACGACGACGACAACGATGACAGACACTATCGTAAAACCTGTTATAGCATTTTCAAAATTAAAAAAATAAAAACGAAAGTGGACATTCTACGCGAAATAACGCGTACAAAAAATTATGCAAAATCAAAAATGTTATTGCATTCTCATCATTTATGATTGAGAAAGTATTAGAATCATCAGAAATTTTTTATCTTGAATTTTCAACGGATACCCACGTTTTGAGACCCTCTGAAGCTGAAAGAAAGGTTTTGGCAATGATGCATGTCTGTTTGTCTGCATGTCCGTCCGTCCGTCCGTTAGTAAACACAATAACTCCCGAAAAAAATGAACGGATCAAATCGAGGTTTGGTACATTTGCTAAGAGTTCCAAAAGAAAGGATGAGTTCGTTTGCCAGCCTTATTTTACTATCGGTTCTGGCGTTACCCATCGAAAATGCTACGGAAAAATTAAATATTTGATGTGAATTATAAATTCACGAAGCACAAGTTTCACGATGAGAATATGAACCTTAGAGACGACAGAGCTTCGAGAAACGTTATCTTTACTCATACCTAATTACGTAGTGAATTCAGAATATGAAGATTTAAAAATGCTTACCTGGAATCGGATCATAAAGAGATAGTTTTGCTAAATTTACTGCCGAATCAGCATAATTATTAAAATAAACAAAAAAGAGAGCAATCAGAGTAAAATGCCCGAACGCGAGACCCGACAGACGTGCCATGAAAATATGCACCCGAAGCGGGCAGATGTTTTCGATAGGCTTCGCATTATTCGAAAGAAAGATTTCATTTGGTCCTAATCCTTTCTGATTCTGCATGATGCAGCTTCCAATCCAAACAAATTACAAAATGATTTCGCATTAATCTGAACAAAGTTTTCATGCTGTTCAAATTCCTTCTCATAAATCATTTAGACTGCTGGAGAACGAATAACATTGGAAGAACTTTTCAATGAAGGTCAAATTGGGTCGGAATGAATTTTCGAGTAAAGGTCAGATTTGTACTGATTAGATTCGAATAATTTATTTCCGGAGACTGATCAGATTTTAGGGATTCAGTTAGTTCATTTTCCATTCTATTTGAACCCGAAACTTGTACCAAAAATTCAATTTCTTTTTCTTTTCTTATCTCGAGATGATATGCCGATGATGGAAACCTCGTAAAATATAAAATCTACGTTACCTTAAAATTGATATTTCGTAGATCAAGTCTAGAAAGATCAGCTCCAACCAAATTAACGCCTTGAAATCTCAATTCGGAAGAAATAGGTGTGCAAATAATAGCTTTCAACACATCATGCCGAGTAAGAGATGCTGTTCCCTTCTCTCGTTTTTCATCTTCAATGCCGATTTCTTCTAAAATGGTGACAGCTCCTTCGATCCCGTAGAAGCGAGCTTCTTCCAAAACCCCTGAACAGATAAAAATATCAAATATGCACTAAAATATTTATTGTCTAGCCTGCTTTTGAAGGCAAACTATCGATGTAGGTTAGGTATTTCAAAATTTCCAATTATTGAAAATAAATTCTTGCTTAACAGAACAAAGGGAACATTAATCTTCATTCAAGATCCTCATTCAACTTTTACTTCATTTCGAACATGTTTTTAACCCGAACAAATTCATGAAAAAATACAAATTGAGAAATCTCATCAACAATTTTCGAGATATTTTTCTTTGGGAAATGGCAAACTTAAGTACAAAAACGTTAACCTGCTCGTCGAGAACTGTAGGTCAAACCAAAATTTGATTGAGGTTCGAACCCAATTCGATTAAAATATTCCTTCAGAGCTTACACCTAAATTTCAATAACTGATGGGACCAATTCATTTTCGAAGCAACGAACTGAACTTCTCGAGGAATACAATGCAGAATATCAACCATAAAGAATAACTCAAGAATTAGATTCAATTGATTAAAATAATATTGAATTTTCTGCTAAAAGTCAAGTCGCTCTAATTATTCTTCCAAAAATATTATACATGCAAAGACGAAACATTGCCAATAGATTTCATTTATTTATTACAGAGAGGCACGTTCATTTAGGCTCCATAGCACTGAGGTTTTCATTAAACCTATTGTACTGTACCTCTACTTCAAAATCTCCTTCAAATCAAGGGCGTTCGACTACTAGAAGCCCTAACCTAAGCAAGATTTCGACGGCTATGAGCCTGTGGAAATTTTTACTTTACAAAGGAGGGGCTTAGAATCACTTTTGAGGTACCAGTCTCCACTTTATTAGAAGTACTCACATTCGCCTGGACTTTTGGCCAGAGGAGAGGAAAACTGAAGAAAACCTACTCCCGAGTACAGCCGGTTTTCCAACGGTTGAGTTTGAGTGCGGACACTCGAGTGGTTTATCGAGTGTAGACACACATCCTCAGCATCAAACCTCCCGCTCGGCATTAGCAGGGTGGCGATTCGGCGGACGATTCCAAATTCCCGGTCATTTCCCGGTTCTTCACGGTCAATTTTTTCAATTTTCCCGGTCAACTAGAAGTAGCATATTTATATTTGTCGCAAAACCCTAACCCCAACATCGCGAAATAAATCCATTTTAAAAAGAATACTTAAATTTTCAATAAAAAAATATCTTCTTTTTTTACGAAAATTGCAACAATTAAACTCACAGTTAAGGAAAATCAATTCACGATAACGAAAAAAAATGGATTTACATACTGTTAGTTCATTTTTCAACCAAGAAGATGAATATTCAAATCAAAAGTTAAATATTTAACTGGAACACATCAATTTTCAACCATGAAGGTGAATTTTCAAACAAGAAGATCAATTTTGAAATAGGAAGCATCATTCTCTTAGAAGAAATACAATGTTTCAACGAAATAGTCGAATTTCGAATTGAAAAAATAATAATTTGCAACGAAAAATGGAACATCAACATTTTTAGTTTGAAAAAAAAATCAAACCAAGGAAAAGAGTTGCATACTAAAACGAAGAATCTTCATCTGAAAGAGTTGAGTTTTAAACAGATAAATGAACTTTTACTGAAAAAGATAAATTGTCGACGAAGATTTGAATACTCAAATTTTAGAATACAAAAAATGAATGTTCAACTAAACAAATGAACATCTGAAAGATTTGAGTATTAAACAGATAAATGAACTTTTACTGAACAAGATAAATTGTCAACAAAAAATTTACTCAATACTCAAATTTGAAAATGGAAAAAATGGATCTTTAACTGAACAAATAAATTTTTAACTGAAACTATAGAATTTTCAATAGGAATAAGTTAAATTTTTATTTACAAAAATTAACTATTGCAAAAAAAACTAACTTTCAATGAACAAAAAAAAAAAACTAACTGTCGAACAAAGTACTACATTTTTACAAAAAATGGTGAAAAATGAAATGAAATTGTAAATATTTAACTGAAGTAGTCGAATTTTAATCCAGAAAGACTAATTTTTAACTGAAATGATGATCATTTAACTAGAATAGTTCAATTCAGGCCAAAAAATTAACTTTGAACCAAAAAATAAAATTTCTTAACAAAATGGTTGAAATTTGAACAATAAAAATAAAAATTTTTAAACAAATATGCAATAGTGACATTTTTGGCTCAAAAAATCAATTATAAACCAGACATAAGAGTTTTAAACTAGATTAATGTTCGACTAAAATAAAAAATGTTGAACTGTATAACTTAAACCGTTAACCGTAAAGAAGAATTTCTGAGGAAGAATATTAACTTCAGGAGGAAAATATGATTTTCTAAAAAAAAAAACGACTTTTCGAAAGAATAATTAAATTTCCAATTTGAAAAGACAAATTTTCACCAAATTGTCGAATTTCAAACAAGAAAAGATCAATTTTTCACTAAAAATGAAGCAGGTAAATTTTTAGTTGGAGAAATTGATTTTTAACCAAACTGATGAATTTTCAGGTATAATGATTAATCTTCAAATTGATAGATGTATTATTAGCAAAAAGATGAATTTTCGACCATAAAGAATAATTTTCTACAAAGAAGGCAAATTTCCCACCAAAAAAATATGAATTGATTTTTAACAAAGTAGTTACAATTTCAACCAGAGGTGAATTTTGAATCAAAATAATGCAACTTTAACATAAAAATTTAGCTCTCAAAAAACAAATTCAAATTTTGAGCAAGTAGTCGATTTTTTAATTTAAAAAGGATGAATTTGCAATTGAAGTACTTTCTTCATTTCAAATTAAGAAGAGGGAAAATTGTGAATTTGAGGAACGATTTTTTTTATATCCTCTCTTCTAAAGCCGAATCGTAATTAGTTTGAATAGTTCCAGTTCCATGGGAAAATTCCCAGTTCCAAGTAAAATTATACATCCTCACTGAAACTCTCTGCCCAAAAATGACGACTATAATCATTTTCTGAAATTCCCTGTCTCAAGTCAGATAAGTGAGGAGAAGCAGATAAAATGCGATACATTTTTTCTGAAAAAACTGAGAAAATAATTCTTTCTGTATGTTTGGGCTATCATCAATTTATCAAATTTGAGTCATATAAAAAAATCTCACATAGCAACAAGCTCGCAAAACGTTTTTCTTATAATGGAAAAAAATTAAAATTCTTCCTTCCACAAAGTATAGATGTATTCAAATATTTTGAGAATCAGAGTTAAAGGAAGTTACATTCTTTAAATCAAATGATAATATGTCTTATTGATTCATAACAAGAAAGCGGTCATTTTTCGTATTCTTTCGGTAGAATTTCAAATGGTCTAGGTTGAGTCAAATGAATTCCCGGTTTTGAAATGAAATTCCCGGTCATTTTCTGGTTTCCTGGTCAAGTCGCCACCCTGATTAGTTAAACGCAGTGAAAACACGACCTGAGCGTTTCTCATGAGCCCATCCAAGCACCAGACGCGTTCGAAATAGGTTATCTTTCGTGATTCCGCCCGAGTTGAGATTCACCGCGCAGCTACTGCCGTCGGTTGCCAATAGATATATTATAAGAAAATATAAGAAGAACTGTAAATTTTGCAACTATATCTGCAGTTGGATGTAATAAGGAGGTACACAAAAATTTCCTAAATGAACTTAATTAGATTTCTTGATAATTATCTATTAAATTTCCTTTTGGGAATACATAATTAAAGAAGATTCCCCTCATTGCTCATAGTTTGCTACAATTTTCAAAGTTTCATGCATGTCTAATTATAAAATATTTTGCTAAACAAACCTTTGGCATTGAGATTGAGATCAAGGATTAATTGCCCGTGTCTTAAGTAATTCAATAAGGGCTCAAAGTAAATGGGACTTCTATCGATCAGAAAAGCTCCTCTTTTGTCCCTTTTACTCGGTGGTAATCTCCATTCGCATTCTTCTCTTTCGCTGAACATTCTGTTTAAAACATATTATTATTAAATTTTCTTTCCATGTGAATGTGCGCTACATATTTCGGCGAATTCCTTCAGAAATAGTTTCGAGGATATTTTCTAAACGTTAGGAAAATTTTCCCGAAAATATTGTCCACGCAAATTATACCAAAGTTTGAGAATATCCCTTGACAAATTTTGAAAAATACCACATAGAATGTATCTTACACGTTTGGAAGTTTCCTCAAGATAGTTTGAAAAAAATTTCCTATAATTGAATGAAGAATAAAAACAGTAATTTGGTGAATTTTCTTTACCATAAGGAGAAGCAAACTTCTTCAAAGAACCTGTATATCTTCCTTATTGCCTCTAGAGAAATCTGAAAATGCTCGCAGATTTCGAAATTCACCTTCTATGTTTAACAAATATCGGTGTGAAATGAAGAAATTTTGAGATTTTCGCGAATTCCCTTGAGTTTGTCTGGTCCAAAAATAACACAAGGTTGTTCTCGGAGATAACATAATTTCTCAAGGGAATCTGTAAAGAAGAATATAATTCCTCTCAGATTTATCCGATAATTTTGAAATACTCAATGAATTTTAAAACCCTCGTGAATTTCGAAATTTACTTTTAAAATCCAATAGCGGTCAAAAAAAGGCCCGAGTTCAGATCCCAAACACAAATTCCTCTAAGAGACACATGGAGTTTGAAAATCCATGCAGAATCTTTTGCGTTTGTCTCGACTGGGCACAAAACAAGGATTCTCGGATTCCTAAAGAATATCTGCGAGTCAGAAAATTAATTTTGGCGGATTTTCACACGAAAGTAATCATTTTCAAAATCGCGGATTTCTGTTTAAAAATTAAATCCGCGAGGATTATTGAATATTTCGCAGATTTCCTTTCGGAATCTGGTGGCATATGACAAATGTCGGAAATTAAAAATGATCTTCCCCGTTGTCCAAAAGCCTTGATAAGAGTTCGCGAGGAATAAAAAAATTCTCGCATATTCCCGTGCGTTTTGCTCGTCCAAAAATAATACGCGAATTTCCTCAAGGACTTTTCAATTTCTCAAGGAACTCTGCGAGTTGAAATATTATTGTTCGATGAATGTTAAGATCATCGCGGATTTCAAAATTGTCCTTTTACAACCAATATAAGCCTGGCAAAGACGTAAGTTTTTGGATTCTAACACAAAAATTAGTATTTGATTTTCCACTTTTTATCAATTGAAGAATGGAAAATATATTTTTGAAACGAAGTTCCGTTTTGTACGTTACACTGCAGACGCTTGTCGGATGAAGGCTGGACGAAAGAAGAGTAACAGAGACCAAACCGCATGACTTTTTCTACAGCACGTTACAGCCATGCGTATACTGTGTACTACGTCCATGGCTGTTCGGTTTTGTCCTCACTTTAGTCATGTGCGTCAGCTGCTTCACTGTGAAAATGATTCAGCATAAGTTGAAGATAGTAATGATAAAGTCAAGTAAGTAAGTGTTAGGGCTAAGATAGATATATATGAGGTATTTAGCACAGCCATTAGCTGCGTGTATCTCATTTTTTTTTTTTTGAATTTTATGACTAAAAGAAAAAAAATTAAGTTGAGATTTTTCACCATAAAATTATAAACAAAATGCGTTTCTATGAAATTATAGTAACTTTCTTTTTATTTTTATGTGCATACTTATAGATTTTGTATAAATATCTCATTCAGCATTTTTAGCGGAATAGCCCATGTTACGTCGTAACAATACGAGTAATTTGTTTTATTTTATTTCTCTGTAGCTTTGTCTGTCTATCGTAAACTGTCCATCTGTTTCTAAAATCATAAAGCAATTTCAATGTCCTTCGACCTTCGTTATATAGCTTGGGTACTTTACGATTATTGCCTCGGCAGCTGCAACCCTTGACCAGGGCCTTAGGCCCAAACTATCTGTTTTTCCTGAAATTTGAAAACGTCAGCAAAGGTAAACTAAGGACCTCCTCCGTTGTACATCTGCCAATCAGCTAAGGCTCCCACCTTCTCTACTTATCTGTTTTTGGGAATGCAGCCCCGGCGAGCCCTGGGAGAACAGGGCAGAGATCAGATTTGATTTAACTCTCGAATGAAATACTTGTTCTTCGGAGTTCATTCCCCTATTCAAAACGCAAACTGTTCGGTATTCATTTTAATCGTCGTTATAAGTTTTCCTCCGTTATTATTTCCACTTTTCATAATAAACTATTTATGTGTGCAATAAAATAACAATTTCTTTCTTTATCATTACCACACAAAACAGCCCACACATCAAAAAAGGTTTGGTAAACAATATTATCAATGTACATTATATTTATAGACTTGATAAATGATAAATAATATGTATTGATTATTTTCATACTATTCATAAAATGAAAAAATATATACACGCAACAAGTTGCTATGAAATTTTATACGCCGCAAGAGCTTCATGTATATATCTCAGCTCCTTCTTATAAGTTTTATCAGAACTGAAATGTTCAATAGTTCAAAATGCTGTATTTATTTTGTATTCAAAGTACGAATATAGTCTACGAGCTCAGATCTTCTCCAACACTTTTAGCGATATAGCACATATACTGAAAAACATTAGGCAAGTAATATTGCTTTTGTCTGTTATATTTATAAGTAAATGAAATTCGCTCAAACCGAATCTCCCAAAGACACCTTACGTGTTTTCAAGTAAATCTTCCAAGCACTTACAATAAAAGTGATAAATTACATTTTTTATTAACCCGTGAGCTTATCGTCGGTTAACTTCTTCTAAGGCCCAAAGAGAAAATGTTGAAAGATAAACGTTCAAGTTAATAAAAAACCTGCTCGAGAATTTCCTAAATTGAAAATGTTCGTACGCCCCATGCTGATTGGTAGAAATTATTAGTATCGGATTTATATGTTATGTATGAAGGTTCAAGAAAGTTTCCAAACAGAAGTTAGTTTTTCCCTTTTGAAAAAAAAGATTCATCAAACTGCATATTAATGACAGCTTTCAAGGTTATAAATGGAAATCATAATGTATTTTTTCTACTTTTCCAAGAGTTAAAACTTGTGATTACGTTGAATAAGTAACGCCTAAAACCTAAAATTAACAAAAGTAACTAATTTCATATAAAGTGGTGGATAAAATGCGAGTGTAGATGTACAACTAAATCTCAATTAATCAACTGAAGGAGATGTCTTCTAATTCTTGTCTGAAATTTCCAATATTTGCTGAGAAAATTCACCGAATTTTTTGTTTTATAGTGAAGGAAAAACAGATTATTGCAGATTTACCGTGCTAGCATGCTCGTTGGTTCTTTGTTGATGAGAGTACTCCTCGTCGTGGAAAAATATTTCCCTCCCACATTCAAGGTCACCCATTCAGAACACCTAGCGATTCTATTTTCTTCATTTAAAATGAAGTCTTCTCCATTCGATACATATAAAATATCATCATCCCTAATTAATTTGATGTCATCGATTTCTCCACCCTGGGGTGTGAAAATACGTTTTGCTACTATTTCAAATTTCACACTTGCAGCTGATAAAAGTTCGTCGACAGAGTGTGTTACCATAAAAACCTGAAAATCAAAAAAATAATGAGAACTAGTAAAACCAAGCGGCAGGCGTCGACCAAAAAGCGTTCCATAGAGTCGTTATTAATGTCGTTCAAATCTGCACCTTTCCTCCCAACACTTCCACTCCATCCTTCTCTTCTCTTGATCTCCCTTCATTGTCACAATTTCCTCTCATCTCCCCTTACTTCTCATAATCCCCCTTTATCACTCTACCCAATCATTTCCTTGTCCTTACTTCTTATCATCCTCATATCGTTACCATCATTAATCCTTGCTGCACCTCGGCGCTTCAACCTTTCCACCTAACCTTTCCCTCCACTTAATTTTTTTCCTCATAGGCATCATTTCTTCCCACCCCCCTTACTTCTCCCCGTGACCTCCCATATATTAACTCTATTCCTCATGGTGCCCTTCCCCTTACCTCTCCTGATCAACATTTCTTCAATATTATCAATCTTCGCTGCACCTCACCCCTCCAAACAATTTCACTCCACTCTTTCCTCCTCCTAATTTCGCCTCATTGGCACAATTGCCTCTTATTTCCCCTTACTTCTCATAATGCCCTTTTATCACACTACCCTATCACCCCCTTGCTCTTACATCTCATCATCCTCATATCGTTACAATCATTGACCCTTGCTGCACCTCGCCACTTCAACCTTTCCACTTTACCCTTCCATCCACTTTATTTGTTCCTCATCGGCATAATTTCTTTTCATTCCCTTTCACTTCTCACCATCACCTCCCTTATATTCACCCAATTCTTGATGGCGTCCTTCCTCTGAGTTCTCCTGATCAACATATCCTTAATACTATTAACTTCGCTGCACCTCACCCCTCCAAACAATTTCACTCCACTCTTTCCTCCTCCTGATTTCCCCTCATAAGCACAATTGCCTCTTATTTCCCCTTACTTCTCACAATGGCCTTTTATCACTCTACCCTATCACCTCCTTGGCCTTACTTCTCTTCATCCTCATATCGTTACCATCATTAACTCTTGCTGCATATCGCCTCTTCAACCTATCCACTTTACCCTTCCATCCACTTAATTTGTTCCTCATCGGCATAATTTCTTTCCATCCTCCCCTCACTTCTCACCATCACCTCCCATATATTCACCCCATTCCTTATGGCTGCCTTGCTCTTAGTTCTCCATCAACATATCCTTAATATTATTAACTTCTCTGCACCTTTACCTCCCAACGCTTCCGCTCCATCATTCTCTTCTCTTGATTTCCTCTCATTGGCTCAATTTCCTCTTATTCCCTTACTTTTCATAACCCCACTTTATCACTCTACCCTATCACCTCCTTGCCTTAACTTCTCATCATCCTCATATCGTTACTGTCATTAACCCTTGCTGTACCTAGCCGCTTTAATCTTTCTACTTCACCCTTCCCTCCACTTAATTTTTTCCTCATTGGCATAGTTTCTTCTCACCCCCCCCCCTCACTTCTCCCCATCACCTCCCATATATTTACCCCATGGCGTCCTTCCCCTTTCTTCTCCTGACCAACATATCTGTAACATTATTTACCCTCGCTGCACCTCACCCCTTCCAAACATTTTCACTCCACTCTTCCCTCCTCCTAATTTCAACTCATTGGCATAATTTCCTCTAATTCCTCCTCATTTTGCCTCATACCCCTGCATGACTTCACTTCATTTCCCATTACCGCCTTCTCCTAACTTCCTCTCATCATCATATTCTTACCATCATTGACCCTCGATGCACCTCACCCCACCCAAAATTTCCACCCCTTTCTTCCATTCTCTCAATTACCCTCATTGACAAAATTTACTCTCATTCACCTCACCCCCCCCCCCCCCCCCCCCCCCCCCCACCCCACTCTCCCCCCCCCCCTTCCCCCCCTCCCCTCTCCCCTCTAGCCCCCCAC
>WSXT02000171.1:0-15188 GCA_011762715.2 Neuroterus valhalla
CTCTTCACTGCATTGAATTGAAGTGTGTTCCAAAGTTCGCGCAGGATGCCTATGCACGCGCGAGAATAGTGAGCTCTTATTGGTTATTTACAACCATCAATAGTTCAAAAACTATTGATCGTACAACATTTTGCAACGAGAATTTTTTGTTGAGTTTTACACAAGGAATTCGCATATACAAGGAATATGATGAGTTGAGGATCACCCTGTATATGTCTTAGGTGTACAAAATTTTATTGTATCATAAATTTTACTGTAGGAAAATGCGCATGGTTCCAACACAGTGATTGCAAACATCACAAATCTCAAGAATTTGCTAGAGATTCGAAATATTCTGAAAACAAGTTTATCGATTTATTTTGATCCGCTAGTTAAGGATATGGTCATAAAAGTAGCTACGACGTGACGGTTGGAGCGCATAGAAAGACAAAAAATTAAATAATTCCATAGACTCCAAATATAATGAAAAGAAGTGGAAATGTCACTACTTTCAGTGGCATTTAGATTCTTTATGTCCGTTAGTCTTTAAAATACATATAGAATATGTTTGTAGATATCAGGTTTTTGGCCAGGGTGAGAGAATGTGAGATGGATGCTGATTTTTCTGGAATGCAGGTCCTTTTCCTTATTTTGTGACTAAAAATTCGAGGTGCTATTACTTTAAGTCACTATGAGATTTTTCGGATTCACATTTTTTATTGCTCTAGAGGAAGTCATTGATTGAGTAGAATGAAGCAGTAGTGTTTTATTCAAAATTTTGAAAATTTCTCTTCAATCCTCATATTTCACGTTACTTTTCTTACCCTGAGAAATCAAACATACCAAAATTCGTTAGATGCACTCTTATCTTGCAATGATTGGAGAACTACTGCAGATTCATATGCTTATATTCGAAAATATATGTTGTCCAACTGCTTAGAGGAGGAGGTTTATGGTTTCCTAAAGACACTCTTATTGCATTCTTCTCATTCCTATATTTTTGAATATATCATAAAAATACGATTTTAAAATCGTGTTTGCCTTCATCCTCTTCAATTTCATATAATGTATACTTCTTTAAGAGGATGAGTTGTAATTGGTGGATAATTGAATGCAGAAGCACTTGTTTGCTCTTATAAAGATTTGAATAAAAACACTCTTAATGTGCGTCTCATTTGAAATTCAGGGCTCTTAATAGAATTATTTTCAATCTAGTTCTACACGACTTAGCTCCTGGACAATTTGGCAGTTGCAATATCTAGACCTTCCAGAATTCAAACCATTTGGATGTGACCTATAGGGGATATATTTCCAGTAAGAATCAGCTGGTCAATTTACTTATTGTTTATGAATCAAAAACGTCTATCCAAATAAAAAAATAAAAAAAAGATTTTTTTAGCAATCCCAGTGACAACTCCTTTTATTTTTATAATTATTCATAATTACATAGTAGATGCTCATTCCGATAGATAAATTAGTGGCTTCATTTCGAAGTGAAATATCTATCCACCATTCACCATAGCGCATAAAGAACCATAGAGCATTCACCATACGGAACACTTTTTAACTGGATTCATTTTGGAACCAAGTGGACAATTGAAGTTTTTTGCGAACTCCGGCCTGTTAGAAAATGATCCTATGGTTCTGAATCCGGATGGAGTGTGCTCATTGTTCTCAATTATTTCTTTCAGAAAATCTAGGGTGTATTTGTCACATTCTTGAATAGCTGCACCGATCTAAAAGAGCTGTGGTTGGGAATATTTTATTAATCCAGGCAATTGGAGTTCGGGTTTATTTCGTTTCACCCAATCTTGATAGGTCAGGTACGCTCATTTTATGCCGCTGTTGTCATTAATGTTTTCTAATTGCGTTCTGACACCATTTATCTGGAAATTGTTTGAAATTCATATTTGTTATTCATCGGCTCGGAATTTTTCGTTGAAAAAATCAAATCATACTGAAATTTGCAGTATAGCCACACTTTTATTCGCAAGATCAACTCAACAAGCAGTCCTCTACCTTGTCATATGATACAACATAATAATTTTAGAATCAAGAGTAATGGCGAAGGTCGATATTTTGTGGAAAAATTTTTGTTTCTTTAATCCTCTATGTGTACATACTTTCAAGCCGACTTCTTCAGCAGTATAATTTCCGTACTGCTTGATGAAGCAATTAGCCTCCACAAGATACTTTTTTTGAGCTTCTGGAGTCCACCAATGCTTCACGTTCTTATTCTTTTGAGAAAGACTATTTACGATATCGAAACCGTGGGTGAATTCGTGTCACATAGTCCAACCAATTCCACCATAGTTAAGATACTGGGGTCCATCTTTATTGAAAATTATATCTCGTAAAATTCCACACGGGATTTCTGAAATATTGTAATTTTCATTGAATCAATAAATGAAGAAAAAATTATCTGGAATAAAGACCCAGAACATATTTTCATAATCTTCGGAATCTTGGACCGAAACCGGTCTGATGTGTCAAAAAAATCCATCAATAAATAGACTTGCCGATTCCATTCCCATCTTCAGAATAAGTAGAGCCTACGGTAGAAGTTTCACTGTGCATGGTCCACTCTGATGTGTTAATAGGTTTTCTCAATTGATTGAAAATATAGTCATCCCAGAAAAAGGTCATATTTGTAGCTGCTTGAAAGTAATCATTTGGAGTTATTTCCACTTTCATGTAGAAGTCATTGAGAATTTGGTCATCGTAAAGTTCAGCGGGATATCCAATAAAATTGTTCATAGAAGCAAGTCTATTCAGAGCATTCGTTCTTGTTGTATCGTCCATCCAGTCAGCCTGAAAGGAAAGGTCAAAGCATGCAAGAAAAATTAGTGCATGCAATCAAAATACACGAAGATACAAACCAACGCTCAATTTTTTACTCCTTCTTCTTCCAGAAATTTAGATTTCCTCACGATGCTCTTTAAAAATTTGCAATTCTATTTTCTTTTTATGAAATCATACCAAATTGAATACACTTTATTGCTTCTTCATGTAATAGAGAATAAAAGAAAGAAAAATTTTCTTATGCTTTTTTTTTTATTAATTTTAATTTAATCCTTCTTTCCAAAAATACAATAGGGAGAAATTTGCTGACAGTGTATAATGTAACCTATGAAACAGATAAAAGCTTGGCTCAAATTGAAACTGAGTTCTTTCGATTTGACTCTAAGCTTTGATAAAATCGTAGCCTCTTATAGGCCAGTCTGTAGAGAAAAAAATCTGACAATAAATGCAATGTTTTCAAAACTTTACAGGTACATAAAATGTACTTCCTTAATGGAAAATGTTGATTTGCAACCCCGTCAGAGGTCGGGAACATGTATATTTCTTGAAAAATGACATTTTATCGAATAGACGCTTGAGAAAAATTTAATGTTTCTGCAGATGGAATAGTACATTTAATGCAGTCTTCCAATACGAAATTAAAATTTGTAACCGATTTGAAGGTCCGGAACATGTTTATTTATGGATTGATTGAAGTTTTGTTAATAACTTTCATATTATTTAAATTTGTTAATTCTCGATTTTTTCAAGTACAACTCAGTGCGAAAAAATGTAATGATTTTGCAAAGTGGTTGCAATTGTTTAATACAATGCTACGTATGTAGTGTTGAGTTTGCGACCCAATACGTGATCGAGAACTCGTTCGAATTTCAAATCTTAGAATTTTTGGTCATTTCATTTTTTTTTTCATTTTGATAAAAAGGTGATGAACTTGCACAAGGGGATATGATTTTAAAAAGCCAATTTAAGATGCATGTAAAAATTGCAACCCAATTGAAGATTAGGATCGTATGGAAATGCCAAATTTTTTGTATTTTTAGTAGTTTTGACTTTTATAAATGTTTAATTTTATTACTTTGCTGTGTTCCATTGAAATTTTATCGTTTAACAAGAAAACGTCAGAAAGACGAATTCGACAAAAAAAAAGATCGATTTTCAACCCAGATAATTCATTCTTTACAAAAATATTCATTTTTACCGGAAGATGGAAATTACAACTGGAAAATATCACTTTTCAACTATGGAAAAAATCATTATTTAAATTATGAGTTGGAAACATTAATTCCAAATAGAAAATGTAAACAAATTTTCCAATGAATAGTTTAACCGAAAATGGGTAATTCCAATTTTCAACATGAAATTCAATAGTTAATATAAAAAAATTTGTTTGGAACAACAGAAAGTTTAAACAAACGAAACAATCGAATTAATTTATTGAAATGTGTTTGATGTAATATACGCGTTTCCGATTGTTCATCCCAAGATTAAAAATATAGATATTGGATTATAACTGAAATTATAATTCTCCAGAACAAACATATATATATTATCATGTCAGAACTTGAAGATAATGTTTGACTGTTTGTTGAAATGAAGAGTTAATAATGATAAATAATACAACCCTTATAAATATGAATCAAAATGATCAAATTCTAAAGAAACAGCTGTGAATTTACATAATTAAGCATTCGATTCCGTTTGTTAAATTATAAGTAGATGTAACACTTTTCCATCAATTTCATCCACTGGCGAAAAAAAACACCACGGAAAAAACTTTCTTTTAGAAGTATGGAATTTTGAATTTATAATTTAAAAAGTAGGATTTCATTGCTGCCAGCTCGAATTCACACAAAATTTATTTTTTGAGTGAATAAAAAGGTGTAAAACAACCAAAAATACAGAAAACTTGGCATGTTCATACGATCCTAATCTTCAATTGAGTTACAATTTTCAACATCATCCTAAATTGGCATTTTTTTAATCATACTCTCACTGCAACTTCATCACCTTTTTTCAAAATGGAAAAAAAAATTTAATGACTAAAAATTTTAATATTTGAAATTTGAACAAGTTCCTCATCACGTTTTAGGCTGCAAACTCAACGCTACATACGTAGCATTAAAATAAACAATTACAACCACTTTGCAAAATTATTACATTTTTCCTCAGTGAGCCATACTTCTAAAAAATTGAGAATAATCAATTATAAAGAACTGCATGTAGCGTATAAACAATGAGGTTGTAAATCTCGCGTTTAGTTCTAAACGATCATTTAAATTATTATGTAAGTTCAAAACTTTATTATAATTTTCTCCTAAAAGTCATTACCAAAACTTCAATTAATTCATGAATAAACATGTTCTGGACCTTCAAATTGGTTGCAAATTTCAATGTCGTATTGGAGGACCTAATTCAATGTACTATTCCATTTGCAGAAATATTAAATTTTTTCTCGAGCGTCTATTCAATGAAATGTCTTTTCTTTAACATATACATGTTCCCGACCTCTGACGGGGCTGCAAATCAACATTGTTCATTGAGCAAGTACGTTTTATGTAACTGCAAAGTTTCAAAAACATTGCATTTAATGTCAAATTTTTCTTTCAATTCAGCCCTGCTGACTGGCCTATTATGTGGAACAGGAAAATTCTTCCAACCGTTCGTAGAAAGGGGTATTACAAAAAATAAATTGAGGATGAGTCTCCAATCCTTTTGTACCTCTTTACCTTTTACTTAACTAATAATCCCACCTCTAGTTCTGATCTCATGTGTTGAGAATATTGATACATTCCACTTTCTTATTATTTAATTTCCTATACCTTTCCCTAATAAAATAGTTATTTTCTGTCCAAATTTATTATTCTTATACCCTTTCCTTCCCAGAAGTAGAGTTCAAATTAGTTCATAAAAACATATCACTTCTTGTATATTTTTCTTATACTGCTTTCCAATATCAAGAGCTAATTCTTCTGCACTTTTCTTAGATGCTGGATTAAAGAATTTTCTGACATATAGAGCATGAATACTGAATCCAAAAACTCCGGTTATTGCCTCGAGGCATTCGCTCGATCTAGGTTTCTTTTTATCTGCACCCTCGGGTACAGCATTAAACTGCGATTTGCGGTTTCGAATATCTTCAGTTAAATAATCTAAATCTTCTTGAACTGCTCTACTCAACAGATAATTAGCCAGCACTCTTTTTGGTGTTTCTTCCATCAGTTTTTCGAACTCTTTGAAAAAACTAGGCACGCTCAGTGTTATTACTTCTTTGTCACCAATTACAATTTTCGAGTTGAGACTTGTGAAAATGAATTGATGTATTCCTTCCAGGGAATGGTCTTATACGTATTGGATATAGCTGACAGTAACATTGGGTTGTTAAGGGTAGCTTCGTTGCTCCTATCTTCTTCACTTACGGAGATCTAGAATTTTTTAAATATTTCAATGAGCAGATTCCATTTTGTATCAGGAATAGTTCTACAAAACAATGTTTATATCTTCCAAATAAATGAGATTTTCCCAATTTCTATATTAAAGCAATAGAAATGAACATAATTTAAGTTAGTTATGAACAAAATTATAAATGGAGCATTGTAAGAGAAAACGTCAGCTTAACGAAAGGAATTCATCCAAAATAATGTTTATAGTGTATCAAAAGATTGTATACTAAGTTATTTCTGTTTTATGCTATAATATATATCCCATCAAACAAACAGTTTTATTATTTTTGCTGATACAACGTTATTTCTTTAACGGCTTCCGTTCCAAAGACGTTTGTTGTTAAGACATTAAAAGTTTTACAAAAAAAATAAATCATTCATTTTTTTGAACAGCTTTGGAATATGTACTTCAAATCTAGTTAATGACAATTATTCTGGGAAAAAATTCGTGAAGCCCTATTTTTATAGTACTAGCAGAAGTTAATACTCACATTAGCAAGATTAATTTCGAACTTGATAGATTCCTTCAATTCCTTCTTAGCTCTTTCTATGTCTGCACCGAACCGGAAAGCAATGTCAACTAAAAAATTGTAGTAGGTCGTGACGATCGTGTTATTAAATCCTTTTATTAGATTTCTACGATCCACAACAAGGGATGGTTGGTCCAACTAAACAAAAGTAAGTTTTAAATAAGAAGATTGGATTAAAATCTTTATTTGTTGTTCATTTTCAAAGTGTTCACGCACATTTAACACACCTTTTGTTTTGTTTACCAAATCAGTGATAACATCAAAAGTGAAAAAGGAATCCGTTCCATATCCCAATTTTTTCAGATTATATGTCGTCTATTTCCAATCGAATTTCGCCTCTTGCCATAAGTCTCCTTCCAGAAGAGGCCAGCCACCTTATTTCTTCAAATCGCCTAATGCTCTAGAGATACTATTTTTCTCAATAGCAGCTTTAAAAAAAAAATTCGCATTTTTCAAAATGAAAAATCTTTTTCAAATCGAAGTTCGAATTACAGAATACGCTCACCATCGTTCATGCAAGCCTTGTGAAAGTTTTTGGCTAGTGTTAACCATCTTGGTTCATTGGGTTTAATTGGCTCTCCAATGCTCGATTTCAATTGCTTCTCAATATTATCAAGGATGATATCATATCTGTAAATACAAGGCTTATCTTTCGGAATTGTTGTATTTATCAGGAAAGTACCACAGACAAACTTGTTGAAATCATCGCATGGTGCTACCTTGGGGTCCATATAATTCTGGATTATTGAAGCTGTGAAATAGAAATTTTCACTTCAGGTCTTATTCATGAGAAATTGTACTTGCGATCTCATTTTTTAAGTCATTGTTATTAGTTTAGGAATAATAGCAGAGAACAACATATTGCCCCTGCTGAAAAACTGAAACATTATATTTTTTAACTCTGACTCCTGGAAACTCCTATAACTCGAAAATTTTAAATGACAGAATAAGATTCAAAAATAATTATGCATACCAGCATTTATGCATTGAGGAGAAGAACACACGTTGCTTATATTTGGTTTTGTTTTCGCAGCATCGAGGAACATGCATTCGTGAAAAATGCTAAAGAGAAGAAGGATTCTGAGGATTCGCAGTTTTCCATATTTTTCCCAAGTCCTGATTAATAATTAACAACGTTTTTTGCTACGTGTTCTTGTGAAGCTTCATGTACAGAATCTGAAAAATCATGATCAGTAGGTGAATCATTCACCTCCAATTTATAAGATTAACTTGAAGAAACAACACAATCTACAATGATATACTTTCTAATAATTCGATTCATTTATTATACTCTCTCCCTGTTACGGTTTTGAGAGTCTTCCAATCTCCTTCTCACAACTACAGTGTTACCACCCACTACGGAGAGCCTCACAGTATAAACAAACACATTCCAGCAAAATCAAAACATATATATTTCGCAAGCCTAACGTCACTCTTCTCACGTACAAGTAAATAATTATAATCCGATCACCTTTTCATCTCAACCTTACAGAATATCAAAATAACGAAATTAACCATCTCCGTCCGATTCATCCCCTGACCACTTTTTGCTCAAACCATGACATCACTTATTTCCCACCTTCTAGAAAACCTTACCGTCTCTACCCCTTGAACTCATCACTCCTTTTCTCACACTTGTACACATACACTGCTGCTACTTTTTCATCTTCCCCTGCTTACTCTCACTTTACGTCGAACTCTGCTTTCTCACACTTCACTGATAATCCAATGTTGCTCACGTTCCTTGGCTCACCTTCTCCTTTCTCTTCCTTCTTCAGTTCTTGCCTTTTACATCGATCCGCTCTCCCTTTTCTTCTATCCAGCTTATCTCCATCTTTCCTTCTCTCTTGCTCCATTCCCAGATAGTCTCCCCCACTTTTGCTTTCATGTACTTAAACTGTACCTCCATAGCACTATCCTCCAGTCTTGCTTTTTCTCTTCTGAGCCATTCTCCTACTACCTCCTCTCTCTTCGTCCAATCTTCCTCTATCCATAGTCCTGAATTTTTCAGCTTCCCACGCACTTCCAAAATTTCCGCCTTGTTCGCGATGGTTTTGAACTTGAGCATCAATCCCCCATCAATCCTCCAGGAATCTTCTATCTTTGCCACTCTTTGTGTACGAGCCGCCAAGCTCCCAACCACGTTCAACACCTTGGATTCATCCCCACTTACTCCGATCACTTTTAAATTTCTCCTTCTCGCTTTTCTTTTCTCCTTTTCCACTATCCATTCTTGTTCTGTTAGTGCTTTTGGCGGGTTTATTCCGCGTACTCTCTCTGTCCTCCAACTGACAGCTCGCATCTTGTTTCCTCACCTCTTCTTCTTTCCTTCCTGAAAGCCCACCCTTTTTCTCCTTCCCACTTTCTTTGCTCCTTCCATCCAACTTTCCACTTTCAGGCCAAGCTCCTGCACGTTCTGCTGTATCCTCTCCATTGCCTTCATAAGACTCTTCCTTTCTCTCTCATACTCTACGCGCTCTTCTTCCCTCGCCTTATCAGATCTGCTTTTATCACCTTCCACCACGCCTCCATTTTCTTCCTTTTCTTTTCGCAGTTGTCATCCATTCTTCGCTTCTCTGCTAACCGCACTTACGCTTTCAATCTCCTTCTCTCTCTTTTCTGGTCCGCTCTGGTTTCTTGCTCCACTTCTCTGACTGCGCTTGTCACACTCCCGTCTCCTGCCTGTTGACTCTACTTCCCGCCTGATGACTCTGCTTCCCGCCAACTCTCCAGAGGCTCCACCTGTTTCCGGTTATACTTCTTAATAATAATTGTTGGATAGTAACAGAAACATACATTCAAAAAAGTACAAGATGTCAGTCGAAAATAGCTGTTTTTATAATCAAACCGATTTCGAGGAATGAACAAGACCCTGTTAGAAATGTTGTTTAATTTCAGTTTCAAATTCTCGTGGAGTTTCAGATACATTTCACTGAATTGAACTTATGAAAAGAGCATAGTAAAATTGAGTTTTGCTCTTTGTAATACTATGATTGACATTTCCATACCTTTCTCTATTCCCCAAGACAAATAATGGAACTTCTAAACAGGTTTATGAGTTTTTTATAGGTACAGAATTTAGAGACTAGTCACGTGCCTAAAGTTTGAAGCTCCCCGTATTGAATTTGCGTTTCAGGTTTAATTTTATATGAGTCATGGGCTGATGTATCATAACTTTCAAGCAAGAATTTTCCAAAGATTATTGAGGAATATGATCTCCTATGGTGGATTTTCAAATATTCAGGATTTCCGTTTCTGAAGAAATACGCTTGTTAAAATAAAACGAATTCTTTTGCAGGCATATCTTTTTAGTCATATTTATCTAGCAGAAAGAAATATGTTTTTGCAATGAATGTGAGAATAAGTAGGTCCAATAAATTATTCCTTTGAAGTCAAAAAGGAAACACTCCATTCAAATACATGAATATATACTGCAATATATACTGCGCTTGAATTAGTATTTTGGAAAATATTTTGGAAATTGATTCGCAAAGAAATAATTAGACTACAAATTTGTATGAGAGTTACAAATGATTGTAGATGTTGATTGTAGATTGTTGTAGTAAGACATTTCGTAAACGTCTTACCTGGTCTTACTCACTTTCGTTTGATGCTATTATGTTTTTCCACAAAATTCGAGTCGAGAATCGAGTTTTCTATCGACCCGCTCTACTGGTACTGTGATGGGCCTTAGGTCCTTATCAATAGAATTTACTGAACAAATTTCCGACAGTGCAGAGTAACATATTTCCACGTTATATTATATAAAATGTAACATCTCTCGAGTTTAATGATAAAGAAGTATTAATGTTTTGTTTTTATTCATTATTATGCTTTTTCTTGTATTATATTTTGTTTCAAATAAATAATTTTACTTTTATTTTGATAACGAAGTAACAACCAATTTTCGCAACAATGAGAACAATTATCTATCTTTCAAACATCCCCTTCACCATGAAACTAATTTGAATTTTTAATATTGAAGAGCACGCACCTCTATGATTATTCTGTTGAAGGACCACTGAAGCTTTCCAATAACGGCGGAAGAGGATAAGAAACTTAAACTGAGGTTTCAGGTTATGATGTCATTATTATATATGCTCTCAACGATGCCTGTGATAAGTCACAGACCCGACGTTGGGGACTGGTTAACCCTGATTGGCCAATCAATTCTTTTTTAAAAAATCGGGAGGACGGAAGCGAAATCGAATTGGTATTGCATCCATCGTCCCTATTCATGTTGTAAGGGTGTTTTAAGATTTCGGTTGCTTCTCTTTGTCTTCTTGGAAACATTTTAATTGTTTTTGCTATGATGATTGCTCAGCTAGTGCTGATTGCGTGAAATGTTTCAGCCTGACTTTACGTTCCTTTGTACGTTGGCTTACCGTTCTCCCGGGTTTTCTAATATAGACTTTGCCACAAGAGCAAAGGATTTCATATACTCCTGGGTCACTAAATGGTGCCTTCTTGTCTTTCGGGTTGTTTAGGAGTTGCCCTATTTTTGCAAGGGGTTTAAATACAGTTTGGATGTTGTGTTTAGTGAGAATTTCCCCTATTTGTTCTGCGATACCTTGGATGTAGGGTAGGATGGTGGTCGCTTTTTTCTCTCTTTCTTCAGAGGGCTCTATTGACTTGTTTTTCTGGTGAATTTCCTGATATTTTATTATGGAGACAGCTCTGTGAACAAGGGACTTGATGAGTGACTTTTTTTGGGCTGGGTGGTGGTGGGATGATGCATAGAGGTATCTCGTTGTATGAGTAAGTTTCCCGTGAATTTCATGTCCTAATGTGTTATCAGATCTTTCGTGAAGTAAAACGTCCAAGAAAGGCAATTTTCCGTTTTGTTCAATTTCCATGGTAAACTGGATGTTAGGATGTAATTAGTTGATGGAATCGGGAAATCTGTGTAGTTCATCCAGTCCATGTCTATAGATTACAAAAGTATCGTCATCGTGACGGCATCAGAACTCTGGCGTGAGCCTGGATTGGCTGAATATTTCAGTTTCCAGATGTTCCATAGAGATTTTAGCTATTACAGGTGAAATGGGCGATCCCATTGCTGCTCCTGAGGTTTGTTCGTAGAATTGGTTATTAAAAGAGTAGTAAGTATTATTGAGGCAGTGTTCTATCGAAGGTATGAGATCAGAGGGAAAGTTTGCGAAGGATTTGAAGACATCGATTCTATCAGGGATTTGTACTTCCGTGAAGGAAGATACTACGTCAAAACTCACAAGGATGTCCTGAGGTTGAATGTGAACCCGTTGCATCTTTTTGATGAAGTCAGAAGAATTTTTAACGTGAGTGATAGAATTTCTTGTAAAAAAATTCAGTTGTTTAGTTAGGAAGCGTGCCAGGTTATAAGTTGGTTAGTTTATTGCGCTTACGATCGGTCCGAGTGGAACGTTGTTTTTAAGGATTTTTGGGAGTCCGTAAAGTCTTGGAGAAATAGGATTCGTTGGTATCTATTTAGATATTGTTTCTTCGACAAGTTGAGAATCCTTTAGGAGGGTTTTCGTTTGATTGACTATTGTTTTAGTGGGATATTTTTTCACTTTTTTGTATGTATCGTCAGTAAGAAGTTCCTTGATTTTGTTGTCGTAATCTGCTTTATTGATTATAACTGTAGTGTTACCTTCATCTGCAGGTAATACTACGATGTCTTTATTCTGATTTAGTTCTTTGATTGCTGTTCTTTCTTTTTTAGTCAAGTTCGAGCAGGGAAGTTGGGCTTGACGTAGGATGTTGGCCGTCCTCCGACGAATGTCATTCGCTTTTTCGGGTGGAAGGTTATATATTGTAGACTCTTAATTGCTGATAAATTCTTCTTTCGGAATCTGAGAAGAAGTTACAGCAAAATTATGTCCTTTGGACAGGGCTGAAATAATTTCATTGCTCAGAGGGTGGTTAGAGATGTTTTTTACTGTGTTGGCTAGTAGTGTCTGCTTAACAAGCAGTAATTTGTTAAATTTCGTTTTTTGTTTTTTAGTGTACATAACTTGCATCCGTTGGGACTGGTCAAACGAAATGCGGGCAAATGTGGACAATCTGTCGAATCTTGGAGTATTAGATAAGAGAAGGTGGGGTTCTAATAGTTGTTTGGGAGAAGTGTGTAAACCTAATTTAATGTATGGAATTCTTTCCTTTAAGAGAAGCCTACTTGTTCTATGCAAAATAGATTCAGATCTTGTAGTACCTAAATGATTTTTCATGTGCAAGAATTTTGGGACAATGTTGTGGTCCCTGCATCGTTTTAAGAATGCTCATGATGTTAGTAGCTTACAGTGAGAAGACCTGAGCTAAGAAAGCTCTCCCCGTAGAGTTCTTTGATAATAGATGTAATGCTTTCACGATGACCCATTAAAATGAACTCTGTTGTTTCCGGTCCGGATCGTGTACAAAACATATGTATCAATAACATCATGACCTGAAACCTCAGTTTCAGGCCAGTCCTGAAGATGCGAGCTGCAACGTTGCGAAACGTCGACAAAATTTGCAGTTTTGTACACGATCGAAATCAGAGGGAAGCTCTTTTCCAGAAAGTGCCCATTTCTCATTAGTAGTTTATCAACTTATAATCATGACACTTCTACGACAATGGGTCCAAACCTTAAATGCTTAAAACTGAAAAAAACAATGTTCAAGGAAATTAGGCCTTACATGTGGGAAAAAGACTTCTTGGCGCAATTTGCGTCTTCGGGCAGAAAAAAAAGCGAAATTGCGCACGGTTTACATGCACGTAAAGGAATGCTTTGGTGCTTTCAGTCTTATTGTCGTATTATTTCTGGTAAGAATAATCTTGCCTAAATGATAAGATTCTAAAACCGGATTTTATTTTCGCCACAAGAGGCAGATTTGGTTCTGAAGTATCTCAGACAAATTTCGAACCATAAAATCCAATCCTGGCAATTGAGGTCCAGGACTCGGTCCGTTCTCGAGAGTCGTACAAGTAATAGAATTTGGATTAAGGTTCTTCCGATGAATCTTGAAGACGGAATTCCATTAGGTATGTAAAGTAGTGTCATATCTGGTCGGCTTGGTGTTAAGTTTAAACGACCATGGCGCGAGCACACGTGCCTGTCTTTCACTCCAGTCGTAAATCGCCAGTGGGTGGAGATTATGAGCATAAAGTAGAGGAGGTGGAAAGCTGAATTCAAAAAAAGCAGAGAAGAAGGAGATGTAAGAAAGAAGTTTCTTTCTTGCTGGCTTCTTTTACATTCGCTTCCACGTACCATAACTCCTGTTCTTATCACGTGGATAGGTAACGAATTTGATATTGTCCTTATTGATACTTTTTATTAATTTATTCTGCCTTCAATTCTGCCCAGTGTTTACGGATCCAGGGAAATAACTTTTTTCGACAGAAATATCGTTGAATAATGTGACTAGATTTCGAACAGAAATTTTGCTATATATATTTATTGAGGGTGTAAACTTCAGTACATCAAAACCAATTTTTTATTGCAGAAGTAATTGAAAATTAAGAATAACATAGAAAGAACAAATGAGAAGTTTTGTTTTAAGTAATATTTGAGTAAGAGAAGTTGGATATAAACAGAAGGAGATATAATATAGTCAACATGATGACCATAATCAATAATTTGGTAAAGTTTCCCCACGTGGAAGGTAATTTTTGTTGCAAGTGAACCTAACGCCTAAATTAAGATAAAGGTTACGCTTGATTTTTACTATAAAAGTAGTTCTTCTGAGGAATTTACTGAGTCATAAATTTACAGGTACAACTTGATAAATTGTATGGAAAATGAACATACACACTTTTTGCAATGGAGACGTCTTCGAAGCCATTCAAAATCACTAATTCGTTATGAAAAGAAGAACAAAAGTCAAAACATGCGCCCGTTGCTTGCCGATTAATGAGAAACAAGCATGCAGCATTGCCATTAATAATTTTAGCGCCACGGGATCATTCGCACCTTGCCTCGGATATCGGCAAAATACTTCACAACATTTCAAATCGATGACGCGGAAGTTTTGCTGCAAATTGCAATAGCTTTTATGAAACTATTCGTTACAAAGTCCTCACAAACACTTTTCCAATTAACTATGCAATCTGCCTATTTTACGAGAAAGTATATTCTATAAAATTGAAGGTATTTACTAAAATGTATGGTTCTGCATGATGCTTGGGATAGGGAAGCAGAAGTCACGTTCCATCGAGATTATTTCAGTTATTTTTCGGTCTAATTCCGGTAATTGGGGTCTAAGGAAAACTATTTCCAAGGAAAAAGAGGACCCTTACTGAAGGACCCCTCACTTCAGTACTACTCCGAACGGAAGTAACTCTGATCAATTTCACGATCACGGAAAGGGTCTCACACCACTGACCGATGTCCGTCACATCAAGAATTGATGTTCGATCGAAAAAAATTGAAAAGTGAAACGAGAAACATTAGCAATCGATGTGCGCACATCAATTTTC
>WSXT02000182.1:0-15188 GCA_011762715.2 Neuroterus valhalla
CTAATTTTGGAACATGTTCTTCATTTTGCGCAGCCAATCTCGATTCCGCACGTGATTTAATTGACGCAGCCAGCTGAAGATTTTTTTCCACATAATATCATAAAAACTAACATCTGAAGAATTTTCTTACACTTTCATATCACAAAATCTATTTTTGCAGCGTCATCTGGTAGCATTGGTTGCATCTCATTGATCATTAAAAACTGTTCACCTTTGATAACAATAATACTTTCTTGCAACCAGGCCTATAAAATACTTTACGATGGGCTTTACAGATTTTGTTGAAAATCATATGCATCAAAGTTATCTATTCGCTATAATATAATCTTACCGAGATTAGAAAAGGCACTTTCCGCATCTTCCTTACTTGTGTACGTTTGTAGCCTGTGATAAAAGAATTAATCCTGTGTGTGAAGTCTTTTCGCGGAGTTCTTTTTCACGTCGTTCTTCGTGTTTATGTGAATATTTTGAATGATATGGAATCATATCCAAAATTCTTATCAATTTCTTTTCGTTAAAAGAATTTACAGATAACAAGTTTATTGCTTTGTTGTCATCGCATTTATTGTGCAGATACTTCAATTCCATTTGAAATATTCCTTTCGAGGATATTCAAATAAATATTTGAATTCGAAATATTATTTATAGTATTTGTGATGGACTATTTCATTCCAAGACTTGATCTAATTGAAAATGAGTGATTTTTATGCTCTCTAGCGGTACTCAATAAAAATTCAAAAATCTCATATGCATAGGATAACTAATTACAGTTGCAGAATTATTTCTGAATTCGATGGAATATATCCCCCTTTTTTCATCATCAAAACCTAAACTCTACTGGCAGAAGCCAAATATTCAACGTGGAACAGAGAAATCGCCCTAAGGACAAAACGCGAGATCAGGAGAAAAAGTGAGTCCAAGAGAAAGGCCTGTTCAAGTTTAAGCACTAAACGGTAGCAAATTTAATCAAAATGAGCCTACTATTGATGATGAAAAATTCTCGATTTTTGTAATCGATAGGACATATCTTTTTGAGTTCCTTAGGGCGATTTCTCCATTCAACGTCGCATGTGATGTGAAAAGTTCCAAATTAAGAAGAAAATTTCAAGACTCCAGACAAATAATTGAATCTCATCATGAAATTTATATTGTCTCACCCAAAATTAGGAGAAAATAATACATAGTATTATCAATTATTTTACAAATAGTTTAATTAATCTAGTTCAGATAATATTTCTCAAAAAATTATCGGAAAAAATTCTTGATAAAATTTCATGCTGGGAATGTTATGTTCATGCACAGCTATGGCATTCATAAAACATTCGGGGGTTATACATGAAATTGTATAACTCCCAACTATGAGTCAATAAGAGAGAATTTTGCGATTGATAACGCACAAAGCCCCAATTCGGGGGCAAAATTCAAAAACAACATCCGAAAATGATGAAGGTTTGACATCTAGAGCGTCAGACATTCACTGTTGCGCCATCAACGACATTTTGTTGCCCAAAAATGTGTATCACTCGCGTACTCACATGATACCGCATGATAAACGATGATACATGCAACTATTGTCAGTAAATTAGTAGTCGCAATGAATAAATAGTGTAGACAATATAAAATTGAATTACTTCTGCATGAACAAATAATTGAATTGTTTTTCCAGATTATTGTATACAATTTCCCATAGTTTATAACAAAAAAGAACAAATTTATAGTTTCTAGAAAATGGAAACTTTCGGTAATTTTGAAATTGATCAAATTCGAAATTCAAAACTTTATTAAATATATTTATTCGTTTCTCCTTTTGATCTTCCTCAAGTTTGCAACAACTAAAACTACTTGAAACTTATCAACTTATGAATGAATAAATTCAGTACTTCATAAATTTTTCCAATCTTCAATATAAATAAACATGCAATTTGGTCAAGTTAAGAATTTCTTTGCTCATTTATTTATGATTTTTTAAAAAAATATTCCAGAAAATAACTGATTTATAAATAAATTAATTCTCGCAATGATTGAATGGTAAAGATAGAAAATTGAATTGTTTCTCGATAAAGAATGATGAAATTGTTTTTTCAGGAGATTGTTTACATATGTACATAGTTTAAAACTGAAAAGAACTTTATAATTTGTACAATCTATAAACTCTTTTTCATTGATTATGAATAATATTTTTAAACATTTCAAGAAATAGTATCTAAACATTATTCCAATTTTTTATAATTTGTAATTTATTTTAATAATTAATTTGTATAATTTGGTGTATACTACTTTTTTTGTTCAATTTTATTTTTGGACAGTTACTCTATGAACTGAGATTCGCCTTTGCACAAACACAGGTATATTGCTAATTTGATGAAAACAAATTATGAAGATTTTTTATAAAGTCTGCAAAATTAAAAATCACGTGCAAAACTATTTCAATATATATTTATCGAGAAACAAATTATTCATCCCATTTATTTTTTACGATCGCTACTTTATTTATAAATCACCTATTCTCAGAAATGCTTCTTCAAAAATTATAAATAAATGTGAAGAAAAATTCTAACCTTGACCAACTTGCATGTTTATCTATATTAAAGATTTTGAAAATTTATAAAGTACTGATTTCAATTTCTCATAAGTTGATAAGTTTTAAATAGATTTAGTTTTTGCGAGCTTAAGGAAGATCGAATGGATGAACGAATCCATATATTTTCTGAAGTTTTAAATTTTGAACTTGGTAAATTTTTAAACTACCGAAAGTTTCCATTTACAAGATACTATAAATTTGTTCTTCTTTTACGTCAACTGTAGAAAATTGTGAACAATCATCTGGAAAAAAAATTTCAATATTTGTTCATGCAGAAATAATTGAATTTTATATTGTCCCCACTATTCATTCATTGTGAGCACTACATTACCGACAAAAGTTGCATGTATCATCGTGTATCATGCGGCATCGTGTGAGAACGTGAGCGATACAAATTTTTGGTCGGTGACATGTCGTTGATGGCGCTACAGTGGATGTCAGACGCTCTAGATGTCAAACATTCATCATTTTCGGATGTTGTTTTTGAATTTTGGCCCCAAATTGGGGCTTTGAGCGTAATCAATCGCAAAATTCTTTCTTATGGACTCATAGTTAGGAGTTATAAAATTTCATGTATAACCCCCGAAGGTTTTATGAATGCCATAGCTGTGAATAATCATAAAATTTGTGGTGATAAATTGGAATTTATCTGCCGTCTCCTGCACAGACATATTGTCTGCTGTGACAGTGCATTGGCGTAACCACAAAAATTCAGAGTTTGTTTATTCAATGCCCTTAAGCTTCAATGTCTTTTCTTGGGATAAAATCCATTGGCCACTCGCATTCGAAGTGCAAGACAATAACTATTAGGGTCACCACATCCAGCTCTAATGCAAAGAAACGTGTTGTCAATGATAAGACACACACACACGCGCGTGAAGGCACTGCAACTCAATGGACAATAATTCTTTCGAACCAAAGACCTAGGAGTGACGCATCATCAGTGATGCATAGGTTTGATACAATACTAATTGTAGGTGCCAGCACCGAGCTGCTGAACGATAATCAGTTCTTAGAACAAAAATTTGTTGAAGGTCGAAGGATGTTGCTCCCCGATAAGCGCAAACTCAATCAGTGTGTGTGTGTGTGTGTGTGTGTGTGTGTGTGTGTGTGTGTGTGTGCAGTAGGGAGTACAAGTTCATTATGTGCCTCAGAAGACTCACCTGGTATTTTTTTGTAAATTCATATATTGAATGCAGTATTTCGACATCACTCTTGTTATTCCTAGCATAGAGCTTCATATAGAAACCCAGAGTGGCAAACATGGTGCCGTTGTTGGAACATCCGTTTCTGGATTTCTGGAGTGTTGCGTCTAAAAGGATCTGTTTCGGGTAAAAACTAGAGAAAAAGTTGTGATTTTCGGCCAGGTTTATGTTGAAAGTCACTTTTTCAGACTATTTCCACTAATGTTTATTGATTTCAGCCCGTTTAATGTGATTTCTTTGTTTCTCCTTCTGGATAGTGCTCCTGGTCAGCATAAAAACATCGGTTCTTCGAATTGGCTTCAGTGCGATTGTGCAGTGGCTGTCTCATAACTATGATTGACTCGACAATTATTGATCTCCTAACCTTTATAAAGATAATTACAGCTGAAACTAAAGAAGACTTTGGGCAAGTTATAAGAAGTATGTCCAAACTTGAAACTGATTTCGGATCGCTCATGAAAGAATCGCAATTACTAAGGGCCTTATGCGACAAGCCTGAAAAGATCAATTGAGCTCTAAATGCTGAGGTACTTTGAAGTGTAGAATGTCCTTCCTCCAAAAGAGTGTTTGAGGTAATAAGCTCATTGTGCACAAACTTCCGGACATCGCTAGAAATATCGGAGATTCACAAAGCTGTCTTACTTGCATTTTTGCAGAGGTAGATGTATGGATATCGGCAAAGGACATTACTGATGCATTCCAAGTGGACACCCTGTTTTGATCAAGTTGTGTTCTTGTTTTCATAAGCAGTTTATTATGCTCTTTATGAAGGCAATAAGGACGACCCTCAAAACTACAGAGAAATTGCTGTGGTGAATTCTGTTGCAAAAATTTTTACCCGAACTCTCCAGTCAAAGCTGACTATAAGGGCTGAGGCAGAAAACTGTCTTCCGAAGAATCAGGCGTGGGTCAGGGCTAGTCGAAGTTGTAAGGATCACATTTTTCCTTTGATTGCATCAATTCATATCCTCCTTGCTATCCTCAAACGTAAGGTCTTTGTGATCCATATATATTTGAAAATTCAGTCCTACCATGTCAGTTAAGATTACTCTCATTCCCAGAAATTTTACTAGCCTAGGCTGACGATATCGTCAGATCCTCGCCAACTCGCAAGCTGATCTTCAATTTAGGATCAATCTGATCGAAGAACATCGTAGGATTCATTTCTTTCAGTTTAATAAATCTAAATCAAGAATTGTAGTTTCCCACAAATGTCGTCCGCGAAAATGTAGTCTCTTCTTCTCTGCGGTTCATCTTGTAGCACTTGAAGAGTATCTTTATCTAAGTAGGTACTGTATTGTCGAGTTCAGGTCTCTTCCTTAAAGAGAATACCAAGAAAATTATTTCAGCAAACGTTGTCATGGGTGCAGTTCTGAGAATTCTATATCCTGCGAAATCCGATGCTTGGCGCAATAAAATCCCGCTTGCTTGGAGTCTAATGTTGAGTGTATTGTATTATGCTATCGCAATTTGGGGGTCGGGATATACTGAAGTGATCGAGAAGCTTCAATCGAGCTTCTTCAAAAGAGTTCTGAATCTTCCTTCGTATGCAAAGAATTATGCTGTACGGCTCGAAACTGACAGATCACAATTAGCCTATGATATTTTTAAATTACCACTTCATTGGCTAAAGAGGCGGTTGGAAATAGAGGACTCAAGATATCCCGTACGATGGTTGAAGGAATTGCATTGATCAGGAATCAATTAGGCCATCGCCTAACAAAAGAATAGAGGACAATCCTACTCAATTTTTCAAAGCATTTCAGGTGTTTGGATTATGAAAAAGTACTAGAATCAAGCTGTCTCCAGGTATATCCACACCTAATCTCAGCATCGGGAATTCAACTTTATCTGACTTTTCGTCTCCCTTCTTTTGTCACAAGCCTAATTATTCAGCTAAGGGTACTATGCTCGATTGGAGATTGCATCCGTATCAGTGAGTTTAAAATAACGTATTAGCCACCTTGAAACTGTTCGATATGCATTTTTTCGGAAGAGAGGATTCGCATTATCTTTTGGCTACTTATCCTGCGTATGCGGATTTCAAATCTTGTACTTTTCAACAGCTGTCATCTCTCATATCACAAACTTGTCCTCTTTAATGTCTAGAATCTTGCGGCGTAGAACATTTTCAATGGAGTCTTACGTTCCGACACATCTCTATACGCTTGCGATTTCAGAACAAGAAGAAAGATTCATATTCAGGTTCCTCCTAAGCCCCATGATCTGACTGGAGTGCATGCAACCCTTCGTGAGGATCTCTTGAAAAGTTTAACATCTGTGCCATCACTTGTGCAGTTCATGGTGCGGCGGGCGCTTTATCTGATTCAAATCGAAGGACTAAACTAACGATAGATTAGAAGACGAAAAAGCGCTTGCATCAACTAAACAAGAGGATTGGCTATACTAGACAGAAGACGTCCCGTATGCAGTGCGTGTTTAACTACATGAAATCTGGTTCGCTTTTTACAACGAGGGTCAGACGGTTCGCTCCAAAAATAATGATTCCCCATCACACACTGAGATTGTCAAAGCTGCTAACTATCAAGCAGCACATTGCTAAAAAAATGCTAGTTTCGTCTGCCACATAACGAGGAATACAAAGAAGAAAGGAATGGGTCAAGGAGAATAATTAATTTTTTGCTGATCAATCACGCCTCTTCAGTCACCCCCCTGTTAAGGCCAAAAGCCCACCCAAGTCTAAGGAAGTTAAGAGATTTTGGAGAAGCATGTACGAACTGCAACACCAATTAAATGAAGGCACTGAGAACATCATACGTTTCGAGGAGCTGTGCGATAAGCTCAATCACTTCCAAAGAGGTGATGAAAGCATTGGGCGGCACGAAGAATTTCTTTGCCGACGAGCCTGATGGAGTTGACAACTTTTAGTAGAATAGTTCTACTTCTACACAAGAACATCTGTTCCAGAACTCTACCTCCTTTTCGAAGTAGGTGATGCCAATTCTGCAGTAGCTGGTGGTAGAACGCATTGTACCTCTACCAAAGAAAACAGGATGGCTTAATCCAAACAATTACAAGCTCATAACTTGTCCAAACACGCTGCATCTCACTCTTCACAGGTCCAATTATCCCAACAGTCCTGAATGACAGGATTGTTCGGATATTTGGACGTATAAAGTGTAAGATTAATGAACAACGAGAATCAAGAAGAGGCACAGCAGGATATCGGAACAACCCGCCGATTGACAGGAGTGTCTGCAAAGACTCTGCAAACCACGCACGTGATTTGTCGATGGCTTCGAATGATCAGTAGGAAGCTTTCAATTCAACTATCTATTGATTTATCATCTTTCTGTAATGAAACTTAAGGTTTCATTCAGGTATACTAGGATTACTATGAAGATGAACGCCTGTCTGCGAAATCAGATATGATGTTCCTTCTGGAAAATATCGTGTGACATCTGATAGCGTCGTTCTCTAGTGGAGCGTCTTTCAAGGTTACCCAATGAGGCACCTTCTTTGACGGATTTGGTCGTCCAATCTTTTGTCGTTGAGTAAGATTTCTGACACCAAACTGTTTGCCGTCCCGGTTGAACTCTATTCGTTTGGGGTAGTCCCGTTTGCTTTCCTCAAATCATCTGAACTCAATTAGGGAACGAAGAGTTTCATTTTTCCGTGTCACGACTATGTGATTTCCACCTTAGCATGCCTCTCGTTTAGCTGAACTTCTATTTACCTGAACGCTTTCACGCTCGTTTATCTGAACTCCAGTGCCCCCCTCTACCCTCAACTATTGGTAGCAACCAATGAAAAGTATTCTCTAGAAACACCCATGCGGGAGGGGATAGTGGTGGACATTTTTCCACAGTTCAGCTGAACGAATGTTAACGTCGCGTAGCGGTTCAGCTAAACGGAACTCTAATCCACGCAGGAATAACGTATACATATTTACAGACACAGTGCGGTCCTTAGAGTGCTTTACTACAATCTTTGTCGCTCTTATGGCGTTGGCCGCGACCCTGCCCACTAAACGCTCCAAGGGGAATAGAGTCTATTGTTGAGAAAGTGGAGTGCCGAATCAACTGGAACTTGAATTTCTTGCCAAAAAACCCTATCCAATACACATCACTTGAAATCCCGCTCCTTGACAAACGTGACTAAACTATTATCGTGATCGAATTTTTGGCCCTGGCCGGCTACAACATCAAAGGCAAGGAAATTGAGGAAAAGGAGAGGTATGGAGATCTCAGAGAGCAGCTACAGCAACTCCACTAAGGATAATGGGTTAAATAATTTTTCTCACCACCGATTCTTGTAGAGGTTATATTATAGGTAGAGGTATTGTCAATTCGTGACGGTGTGCTAAGCAGTACGGCAGGGGGAGGTTGCAGAAGTTTGATATACGACGAGCATTCATAAGTGAATGCTTTCTTAGGAAAATAAATATTGATTCCAATCTATTATTTTATGCTAATGATTATTCGATCATGATTATAACTGAAAATTTTTATTCATAGTTGTGACATAAATTCAAAAGAGAATCGATGATGTTTGCATATTTCTTCATTATCACAATTTTTGAAGAGCCCTGCCTCACCATTTTTGTTTTCAAAATTGAGCTTTGATTGGATTGCTTTGCCACTTATGTTATAAGCCTCAAATTACACTTATTTTCTTGAAACTCTGCCAAAAAAATTGATTCTTCTCTATTCGAAATATTCCTTTGCGGAGTGTAGTAAAACAGTGTCCGGCTTATAAGGTCCAGGATGAAAAAACAAATTTAATTGTTGAAAAGTGGGCAACGTTTCGGACTAGGTGTAGTCCCTCTTCGAGCCTGAATTATGAAGAGCTGACGTTCTAGAGTGACGTCACGTGATTAAAATGCAATCGATGGAAACAAATAAAGTTTTTCAGAATTGTGTATCCTCTTATCAGTGGTCAAAATTCAGGAAAGTGAAAACAACTCCGACGAAAAATTGCGTCCATCAAATTGTTATAGAATGGAACAGGTTGATACCTCTAGTTAAAAAATAAAATTCAGTCAGAGATGCTGACAGTGGACCGTTTCGTCCTATTGAACGTCATGAACTAAAAACCTATTCCTATGCGGATATCAAAATAAAAACTGCACCCTTATCTTGGGTATTCTAAAAATCTGTTGAAATATATAATCCTGTTATTCATTATGAAATTCTAATTGTACTGTAGAGAGTCAAATATGATGTAGAGAATTCAGAACGCAGAAAATATCTTCAAATCTTGAGGTAAATATTTCAATAACATTTCATACATATTCATTTTGTAAGATACCTGATGCGAAATTGGTAGAACAAATATGTAATAAAACAATATATGAACGTACACTTATATATCTTTCAGTACGTTCAAATTTCTAGATCTTTTCGAAAATTTTGTTGAGGAAAACATGATTCTCTCTAATAATATAATGTGGCTTTTATGGAAGTTGCGGGTTCAGCATTTATAAGATGATCAACACCAAAAAGGGACCACTTACTTCGAAAATTGAATAACCAACCTATTCAACCTAATTTTTATACTTTGTGACATTACACTCATGAAAGCATTCATCGAACACAACCTCATTCCTTCTCAATACGTCGATTTTTGTAAGAGCTACCACGCAGCAATCCCTGCCCATGTTGCATTTTCCGCTCGCGTTACGATACCCGCTTCTCCCTTAAAATTGTTTTTCGAAAGAAATATGTTAGAGAATGAATAACTAATAAATAGGGGAAATGTTCAAATAGTAGTGAATAATTGAGTTGCATTTATATCAGTGGTTTATTAACAATAATAACGAACGTGTATATTTTTACTTTCTGATCGAAATTAATATAAATATACATATGCGTACGTTCATGTTGAAACAGTCCGACAGTTCTTTTTCAAAAACAGTCAACTTCAAGCTGAATTCCATCAAAATCTGAACCTCAATGCTAATCAAAGAAGTGTTCTCTCTTCTTCAACATGAACCTACACGTATATAGACAAATTCAAAGTAGTATGATCATTTTTTTCAACGTGCACGATAAGCAAGACTTTCGTATCTGCAGAGCCGGCGCAAAGTATTATATAGTCGTCCACTGACACTGACGCATGCGCACTTTTAAGGTAGGCAGGAATAACACATTTCCGCTTGCTGATTTGAGCAACAAAAGATTACTGACTGCCCATAAAGTTTGCATCTATCAAACTCATCAGGCGTATATGCTACTTCCATTCCTAAAATTTCAATCTATGGTTACACGTTTACAGTCTTGTTTATCCTGCGCTGAAAGAAAAAGTATTGTGTTTGGTATGGGCTACATATGTCAATTTTCTTCTCGTTTGTATTTGACCAACTCGTCGCTCTTGTCAGACAATGGTGTATTAGTTTCCTGCAGCAAACTCCAGTTTTTGGTTTTGAGCTCCTGAAGATTTTTTACAAAAATTCCGAGCATAATCCGTGTTGTGCACTTTGTAACTATAATCCTTCGATGGAACCCAATTATGAAGCTTAGACTTATAGCTTTTTGGCATTGATAAACTTCCGATGTCTTTGAAAAAACCAGTACCTTTATCATCGAGTACAGATGAGTGTTTTGGCGGTTCAGAGAAATAGTTATTTTCTGAATAAATCGTACAGTGAAGTGCAATGGTAAAGCCAAGGCGACAATTGTGGATATAATTGTTGAAAACATGAAACTTTCCGTATCGCATAAGGCCGGGTGCGCGGGCGTTAATGTCATCGAAAGCATTGAACATTATAGTCAATAGAGGCAAGTTTTTGTTTTTAGCAACACCAGATGGATCATCTGACGGAAAGCCGAGTATCAATCCGTAGTTGTGGTGCATGAACTTACAATAGCTGACTGTCACGAAATTAACAGATGAAATGCTAAGAAGCTTCCCTTTATCTTGCGGGTTTACTTTTGTCCCGTCAAAGGTGCAATGATCTATCCAATATTTTTCACCGAATTCTAAAATCAACTGTATATCACTGTTGCCGATATTTTTTTGATCGTGTCTGAAACTCAAATTTTGGAAGATGATATTGCTTGCGTTGCGTGCTGTATGGAAATATACATTGTTGAGAACATTCGCTTTATATGAACCAATTATTGACTTATTGGACCCCAGAAAAATAGGATTTTTGTTAGGTGAATTAATATTAGCGGTTATGATTATTGTATAAGGCTTCGCGTCGCTGACATATTTCTTGAGTTCCTCCAGATTTTTTACTTTAACCACTGGCCCCGTCGAACCCCCAGTGGTTTTTCCTTTTTTTGCGAAGCCCGACATGCCTGTCAATTTTCCATTTGGATAGTCCTCGCAGATAATGTGAGCTGCAAGGGATGTCTGGAAGAATTGAAAAAAATATATATCACTTCTCCACTCCGAATAACAAGCAGGTTTGTAGATATATATTGATACATGGAAAGAAATAATCCACAGGAAAGTCACGAGCTCGTAGCTAGGTCTCGGAGACAAGAAAAAATTGAAAGATTATCATGGATTTTCATCAATAATGTACAAACTTTGATAAACAATTCACGAACATGGAGTGATGATTCAAAAACGGTTCACCATTTTTATTCGCAGATTATTCGTAATAAAATAACAAGTATTTCGAGAGTAATACGTAAGAGCTTGCAAGATTTAGAATCAATATTTCAAATTTTTCATTTTCGGTTATTCACGTCTAACGGAAGCGGGGAATTACGATTCTCGGTCGCAGAGAATTCGGGAACTCTATCTTGAAGCGAAGTGCGTGATTGTGTTAGCACATCTGTGTAGCAGTCATTCGAGCTTGTATTGTGTTCTGTGTGTGTTTTTTTCCCTACGTGCCTCGACCCCGGCGAAAATCGTTCTAGAATCTGCTAGAAGTACGGAACTTATCGGAATAAATTGAAATAATCAAGTAGAGGAGAGTGGGGAGTTATGAGCCGGAGGGAGTTGTGAGCTATTTCGATTTCTGTCATGCTGTGACTGCTTGGTCTGTTGTATCTACTGTTCAGTGTTTCTCTTGACCCAAGCTAACTTTTCAGTGAACATTCATCACATCCGCAGGCGTTCTTGGCCTTCATGTGAATCACTTATTGTGTAATCGCACCGGAAGTTTTTTTTTATACTTGTGTTTGTGGTATTTTGAGGCCCGTTTTGCAGACAACCCTAGAGGAATGTTCATACAAAACATTCCTTAGGCCATTGGCTCTCTACACAAAAAAGAAAATTTTGATAATGGTTCAGTGCGTCGATAGCGATGCGTTCATTCTGAATAAGTTTGATATGGGGAGTAATAAGCCACCAGTTGTATGGAGTTGAAGGGAGTTGATGAAGATTTCTGCATCATCTATATGGGCACAATGGCGAAAAAATTAAATAGAAAGAAAGCAAGACTTGAAGTAAGTTATTATTTTATTTCATTTACCAACACTTTTTGTTTAAACAAAATATTATTGTTTATAGCTATCTTCTGTTAGATTTTTGCTAGAAAGTTGCGGTTTTTTCTGAAATGTTTAACTTTGTTCTACCTTTTTAGTTGTGGACAAATAATAAATGAACATTAGAGAGAATCATATTTTAAATAGTATTATATTGTTTTAAGTAAATTATTTTTATTCTTTATCCAATATTCAAAGGAAATTACTTAAAGCAAAAAAGCTGAATTCACTCAGTGTAATTTAAATTTCGAATTCTCTACCAAAAGTATGGATCTTTAACGCAAAAATTGAATTTATAAGAAAGTAGCCCAAATTTTCAAAATCAAATAATATAAAAAACAATCTAATTAACCAACAGTTAGATCAAATAAATGTAATTCAATCTAATTGAATTTCATTCAAATTCCAATCTGTGCAACGTTGAACATTTCAGAAAAACCACAACTTTCTACCACTTACCTGAGAGAAAATGGTTATAAACAATAGTTAATTGTTTGAATAAGCATGTTTGTTAACTCGCATCAATTATTGCCTCACTATATGTGAAAAGTCGACGAAAAGCTTAAGAGTTTAGAAAAAACCACAATTTTTTAGCACTAATCTAAGAGGAGAAAGCTATAAACAATAGTTATGTGGAAAAATTCAGAAAAAACTTTGACTTTCTAACCCTTTTCTAAGAGAAATTTGCTTGAAACAATAATAAATTGTTTAAACAATTCGGAAAACATCTAATTATCAGTATAAAGTAGTATTTTATGTATTTGAAACCATCTGCGTTAAAATAAACAGCAAAAAAATCATTCTCAGCGCCGAAAACTCGAAAACCCCATTTTTTCACCTATGGACGTTTTTTAGGATCCGATAGAACAGACTTATGGGGGTGATATTTGAAGAGCAATATATTATTCGCATTCTGTGACCAATTGTGAAGATAAATGGTGAATTTCGAACTCGATTCATCTAATATTGAGATTTCTGAATAAAATTCACAAAAACGTCTTTTTTTCTTATGGGAAATACGTGTTTAACTCCACGGGGCTTGCGGCATCTCTAAATATATATTTTTTTTTTTTCAAAAAGCGCATTTATTTTTTCTTGGATTCAAAAGAATTTCCGGGCGTTTTGCATGAAAATTCGAAAAAAAATTTTTGGACCAACCTACTGAAGAGGGTAACAGTACGTTACCAATACGTTGCAACATTGTAAACATCACAAATAAAAGTCCGGATGTGCCAAATGAGATTGTCGAGGAACTGTTCTAAATCACATTTCCTACTATTCGAAAAAATTAATAATTATCATTCCTGGACGTAAAAAAACTTGGATTTCAACAACTCTCGAGGCCGAATTCATTTCCAGTCAGACAGGCTGTGTAAGCTCAAGTCGCAGAATCGTTCCGAAATGAAATATGTTGTTTTTCAAACGATTTTAGACGACACGTATTTCACCGATTTGATGGAAATTTTTTTTTGACAAACTTAGGTGTGTCTGAACTTATGATGCTCGTGATGTCGTTTATCAGAAATTCATCGAAAAAAATATTCGAAATCATCTAGTATTTAAAAAAATACAGATATTTGGCATTTCTTTTCGGATTCCTATAGATCTTATTATTCTGTTCCAGATTCCATGAAAAAGTTGTGAAAACTCTGAAAATTGACAAAATAGCGGCGGTTTTTGGAAATTTTTCAAACTCAATTTTCTCAAAACCCCAGCATTTTTTTTCCTGTCGATTTTTTTTCAAGTTAGTACGAATACAGACAACATATTCCACATGAGTTTACCTCGTGCCCGCATCTTGGAAAGGAGAAAGCATTTTTTTTCCTCCAGAAGAATAAAAATTCACGACTTCTGCAGAAACAAGAAGAGATGTGAAGAAGGTTCAAGACTCAAAGTTATTTCTTCAAAAAAGGTTCTACAAAAAAGTTCCTGAGCGATTCTTTCTATCTTGTGTCGTTATGGAAATATTCGTTGAGATGAACCAGGTAAAAAAAAAGTAAATATTAATATTTTCTTCGACTCTTTATATTTTTAGTGGAACAGTGTTTAAAAGAATTGGTTTCTCTTGTTGATTTAAACCCTCCTTGAACATTTATGTCAGTGAAAAATTGAATTTATCCACATTTTAGCGAACATTTCAATAACGACACCAGATAGAAAAAATCGCTAATAAACTTTTTTGTAGAACTTTTTTGAAGGAATAACTTTGATCATTGAAGCTTTTTCATATATCTTCTTCTTTCTGAAGATACCGTGGATTTTTACTCTTTTGGAGGAAAAGAAATTCTTTCTCTTTTCCAAGACGCGGTCACAAGGTAAAATCATATGGAATATATTGTCTATGTTCTTACTACCTTGAAAAAAAACAGCAGAAAAAAAACGCTGGAGTTTTTGAGAAAATTAGGTTTGAAAATTTTCGAAAAAGCCACCGTCATTCTTTCAATTTTTAGAGTTTTCACAATTTTCTTATGGAATCTAGAACAGAATAATAAGATTGAAAGGAATTCGAAAAGAAATGCCAAATATCTGTATGTGTTCAAATACTAGAAGACTTCGAATTTCTCTTTTGATAAATTTCCGATTTACGAGATCACGAGCATCAAAAGTTCAAACGCTCCTAAGTTTGTCAAAAAAATTTTTTTAAAGTCGATAAAATACGTGTCTCCTAAAATCCTTTGAAAAACAATATATTTTCTATTGGAACGATTGTGCGACTTGAGCTTACACAGCCTGCCAGACTGGAAATGAATTCGGCCTCCATATTCTTATACTTATTTACATTATATTATGTTTTCACATTCTCATCAGAGAAGGTATTAGATTTGTGTAAAATTTGACCCCCCCCCCGTTTTTGTCAAATGTCCACGTTTTTAGACCCCCTGAACCCGAAAAACAGGTTTTTTAGGAATGTTTCTGCCTGTCTGTATGTCTGTCTGTCTGTATGTATGTATGTATGTATGTATGTATGTATGTATGTATGTATGTATGTATGTATGT
>WSXT02000193.1:2868-15187 GCA_011762715.2 Neuroterus valhalla
TTTTTCCAAGTTCCAAATTTACATTTTTCTATAAAAGTGAACTATTATGTTGAATTCCGAACTCTTCTGTAGGAAGGTTAAGGATTGAAATTGAACATTTTGGTAAGTTTCAATTTTTTTCGATTAAAAACTCTTTTTGGTTGAGAATTTGGATTGATGTTTCCTCCATTCAGTGTAGTCAGTTCCTATAGATTTTGGGTAGCTTCATCCGTTTCCGAAATGTGATATCGAAGATAAGTTATCGTTGTCTTTCTAACCTAAAGAAACTTTTTTTTGTTCATTTTTCATTGCAAAATATGCAGGAAAAAATCGTGCTTTTTTCATTATCCTGTTCTACATCACAATATTTCCATTCTCTCTCACACTTCTCAAATCTCATAGGTACCTCTATGATAGAACTAATGTTCGTGAGCATGAGATCTCTCATATATTATATATGGATGAATTAGGATGTATGCTTATGGAAAAGAGTATCTCGTAGATGATCGAAGTATTGTCGAGGAGAAAAAAAGAGGAAACAGTATGGACTTGAGGTTCTATAGGTCCGCCTACATTCATCGCAAACGTAGACCAATAGCATGTATAGATAAGGACCCTGAGCTTGTGGACGGAAGTCCACAAGATCATGCATATGAAGGAAGGCTTGCATATCATCTCGTCTGTTCCGTGCCTATACATTGTACGCCATGAAGGCAGACGCGAAATCATGAATCTATAACCGAATTATCTATAGCACTGCCCGTATCATCGCAAACGGGAGAGATTTTCTCCTGGCAATGGTCAGGAATTAAGAAATGATTGGAGAGGGAACGTCCGTCTTAAAAGTTGCGAGGCAGGCTCCTCGAGCACTTGGCCTGAACCTGAAAATCAGAAGTGAGGACAGTGCATTGCTCCATCAAGATTCCTCACTTCTCAAAGCACAGGAAAATAAAGCGGAGGCCAAAAACTTCCTAAAACAACATGTAGACAAGGTGATGAACGGGAACTTTTACAAAATTGTAAAAGATCAATCCTTGTCACATGAGTCAACGTTCGCTTTCCTCAAATCATCTGGACTCATTTCAGTAACAAAGAGTTTCATTTTCGCATGTCAGGATGGTGTGATTCCTACCTTAGCATACCGTAGAAGCATATTGTGTCATGAAGTTTCCAGCGACAGGTGCAGGGCGTGTCCTAAACCCACTGAGCACCTATGACATATAATATCGAATTGTCCTATTCATGCAAGAATGACGTATTTGTACAGAAAAAATGCAGCCTCGAGAGTACTTTACCACCATCTTTGTCGCTTTTATGGCATCGGCCATGACTCTGCCTTGCCAGACGCTTTAAGGGGGATAAAATCTATTGTTGAGAACAAGGTGGTCCGAATCTACTGGAACCACATTTTCTAGACAATCGTCCCCATCCAACAAACAAGACGCGACATCGCGTTCATTGACGAACAGGACCGAACTATGTTCGTGATCAAATCCTCGGCCCTGGTCGAATACAGCATCAGGGGCAAGGAAATTGAGATCGAAGAGAGGTACAGAGATCTTAGGGAACACCTGAAGCAGTATCATCAATAATATTTGGTTGAAGTTATTGTTCTCATCATCAGTGCTCTTGAAGGTGCAACACCTTTACTGGTTAGTAACCTTCAAGCCATGCCCGTGTACCAGAAATAAGCTGTGACACTTGCTCGATTGATACAGAGATCAGTTATACTTGGGTTGCTCCGTATCCTGAAGCACACGAGGGTTTAGCTGGCCCTTCGTTGTGATTTCTTCGGGCATGTGGTCACTCATCTCATGGTCGTGAGACGTGGCCATAGGTGTATTTTAACGCGGTTTAAATGTAAGCTTGTGCCATTTTCTTGAATGATAGTTGCTCCCAGGTGGACTCTGCGGTGGTTGTTGAACCAATGTTTCATTCTATATATTTACATATATGTGACGCGATCTGAAGAAAGACCCCTATGCGGCCAAACGTAATTTTACAGGAGAAGCGGGAGAAGCGGCGACGGTCCGACAGGACTCTTCCGATTATTCTCTCTCTTTCCATCACACATACTTGCAGACGTATATTTGTGCGTGAGTTTGATCGGTTCGGCCGTCTTCGGGCTGGGCCCGAATCGATCAGAGAATCAATTTTTGGCCGCTTAGGGGTCTTTCTTCAGATCGCGTCACATATACATTATGCATTTCAAATTGATTCGCTATTCAGGTTCGATAAAACGTGGAATCTTCAAACCTATCATTCATACCCCTTCTGGAAAATCAAACTTTTTAGTTCATAATTATGTCCTTTATGATAAAAAATTAGTTCTTCTTCATTTTCATTAGTGATCACCAATTGTAATAACTAATCTAATGGAAAGTTTCTCTGATTCAGTTCTAGCCAGAGGTCCGCATGATAGAGTCCAACCTCTTGAAGGTGATATACTTATACGCAAGGGATTTCGTTATGCTATATATGAGAACGGATTTCGCAAGTTTATAAAAAAGCTTCCAGACACAGCTTAAACTTGAAGTGACTCATCTCTTCGGAAGTGCCTTTAGCAAATCCAAAAATCAGAAGAAGTGACTTCGACATTCTCAGCGAATAGTATCTATTTTCCATGAATTCGAAATACGGGAATTTGTTTTTGTTTTCCAATTCCTACCTTATTACGATTATTATAATACAGGGATTCATTAAACTGAACCAGAAACTAAATTGACTTTTTTTCCCTAAAAGTGCAAGCTGATAAAGAAATATGTGCTTGATTCTGTCCCCTTCTAAAAAATTCGTATTATTCGTAGTTTATACGATGAGGAGAGACCTCATACTTACACGCCCGGCTACCCGTAAAAATCCCTAAACTCGTTCTCCCTGTCTCCTTCCTCACAATGCAACTAGGTGTACTTTTATCCAACCTCATTGTCCATCTGATATACCTTTCCTGAACCCTATTTACTTCCTCGCTTTCCTTCCACCCCCACACCTCTACTTTATGCAGTAGCACGCTCATAACCAGGGAGTCAAACAGCTTCATCCTTCTTTCCAAATCATCTGCAAACAACCTCTTTCCCAATCTACACCTAACTCATCACAAAATTTGCCCTCCTTACGCTCTCCTTTATATGCCCATTCCCCCTCCATTCCTCCGAAATACAAACCTCAGGTACACAAACTCTTTCGCCTCCTGCACCACCTTCCCTTTCCATTTCCAATCCCCTCTTTTATCTCTTCCACCTCCTCTCCTGAACATCATAACCTTGGACTTTTCTGCATTCAACTCTAACGGGCTCCTATCCAGGTATCTTCTCAACCTGTTCATCATCTCTTTGCAGGTGGCTTGCGGTTCCTACCGCTGTGCCTGTCTGAAGTTCCTCGCCTTCAAGTTTCCTCCACTTCTCCAATCAAGCCTCTTCCTCTTCCTTTGCGCACCGCTAGAAAGCAATCTAAGTGTCACGTAGACTGATTCTTTTCCCGCCTGCCTCACTCTCAGCGCTCTCGTTGTTACCCTCAGCCTGAACTTTGCCTACTCTTCTTCCGGTAAGAAAGACTACTACTACTGCGGTAACTGCCCACTGTATCCGACAGATGTCTCTGTACGCCTTTTCCGCTATACTGCAATATCCCTTTATTTTCCTATTTGCCTTTTTCCCCGTATTACTCCACCCTAACAAGCTCTTGCATACACCACTCTTTCTCCCTACCACTGGTATGGACCTCCCTGCTGCCCTCCCCAATTCAATTCCTCACAAAACGATTTACCTTCCTTCTTGTCAATCGAACCTCACTTTTCCTATTTCACCTGATTTCAAACCTCCTACACCTCAAAAACTACTTCTTCTACCCTTGACTCACCTCTCGCACCCTTACTCACCGCCTGCTCTTCCAACCTCACCCCCTATTCACACCTTCAACACAAATTTTGTAGAGCTTTTCACCACCTGTCAACCAGCACACTTTGGAATACAATTGCAAGAAGCTCATAGCAACCCCGTGCCTCTGCAGGAAAGCTATCGAGAGGAGTTGACGCTTGAAGCCAGAGACACTTATGTGGATCTACACAACGATCCTGCTTCCCAGACTACCCTATGCGGCGTTTGTCTGGTGAAGCAGGCTGGAACTATCCATTGTGAGGTCACGATTGCAAAGAATTAGGAGACTGCATCTAAGAGGCATCATCAAAGCCTAAAAATCAGAACCTACGAAATCACCAGTGATACTAACAGGTTCAAAGCCCCTTTATTCCACCATCATTGCCCTGATTGAGAAGTCAGCCTGGAGACTAAACATGGTCAACGGAGAAAGAATTCCAAGAGGATTCCTGATTTCAACCAGAATCGCGAGTAGGTCAGTCCTGAATATGCACTTAGATAAAACGCCTATTCAGTATCTCTTTGACAAGATGAATCGTATTAACACCTGCTGCTTGATAGAGACAACAGATTAACATATGGCTCCAGAAACAAGAATAAAAGAGGAGCTGTTGTCTACTGAAGAAGGAGTGGAGTATGCTTGACGATCATGATAGGATGATGTTCCACATGCTCCAATCCGAGGTTATGGCTGTGCTCCAGTGCGCTGGAAACCAAATGTCTCTGATTTGGATTCCTGTATACAGTGGCATCAAGAGAAATGATATTCCATAAAGGCTAGCAAAACTTGCCACCGGAGGAGACATTACTGTCCCTAAACCAGTTGTTGGCATTGTCAGCAGGTCAGTCACTGGAATCAACAGTTGCCTGATAGAGGAACATGAAGAAAGTGAAGAATGGCTACTGGCTGCATATAGGCCGAAACACTCATGGGACTAAATCTTAATTCTGAGCAAGCACAGTGAATACGCAAGCTCAGCAAAAATAAGGTCAACAGGAATGATATAGGGCATGGAAGTCTCAGCTGTGACGGGCATAAGATTTGACCCACCTTTGTCGCCTGCGTGGTAAGAATGATGAGATAGCTATTCATATACTCTGTCACTGATCCGCGATTGCGAGGTAGGGTCCAGCACTTTCGTTCAGCAACTGCATCAGTTAGTCAGACATTACGACCAACAGTGTGGATGCGGTCCTTGCTTTATGGAGAGGATCCTGTAGTCACGTTTAGGCTGATTGTGTCATATTCTTCCTGTTATAGCAACCGGTTGTGGACGTATCGAATCGATCCGCTTCAACTTTTGGAAATTGTGTGAGTTCTCTAATCCCGTTAACTACCAAAACTTAAATTTTGTGAAACTTTTGGTGCCTTGTTTGATAGTGACATTAGAATTTCGAGTTACATTCAGTTTTGTTCAAACTCTGAGTGTTTTTGTTATATAACGAATCATTAAAGTCGTTTCTACCACCTCGCCATGGAAAAGTGTCCGTAGTGCAAAGTTTCGATTGTCAAAGGTAGACCAGAGGTCCTGGCTTGTGTAAATTGTGGCAATTTAATACACTTGGTTTCTGCTGCTTTTGGTTTTACCAAAAGTGACTTCAGAAAATTTAAAAAAGCCTTAGTTGATGGTTGATTTCGCAGTGAATTTTGCGCATACTAAAAATTTAGCTTGCTTCTGACTGAATATTCTCGTTTGTCAAAACTTGTGATTTTTACGATAAGAGTATCTTAGTTATTAATTTTTCTAAGAATAGGTACATACGATCCCTTTGCAAACCTTCTCCATGTGACTTTTCTCATATTTTCATCATCTAGCCTCATACCACATTGTCATATTCCTACAGACGTGTTTAATTACACAGGCCGACAAAATTTGACAAAGGTCCAGCAAGAGGAACCGCACCTACTGTACCAAAAGGCTTTTTCTGCGCTGAATCCGAATTCTACCTCAGAAAAATGTCAGCACCCTCAGCTCCCGAGATATTCTAACCTAGAAGGACCAAAAACACGTCATTTTGATGTATTTGAGGCCACGTAACATTGCGAAAGAATTTTTTTTACAGAACTACTCTTTACCTTCAAAATGCAAACTCTAACTTTTCGACACGATTTTTTCGGCCGAGATGCGGCAAATTCAAATATGAAAAATTTCGCTTTTTACATATATCATTTTCGCTACAAAAATATTTGCTCAGGAAATAAAAGTGGCAAAACCATGTCAATTTCAGCTTGTTGTATGTTTATATAACCCCAGACCCCCACAGCCCAATTTCCTCAACACCTGGAGCCCAGTAACCTGCTACGCAATAATACCAGCCCTCCGCAAACCCATTTCCTCAACCCTCGAGCTCAGTAACCTGCTATATAATAACCCCAGACCCTCACAATCTATCAAGACTTTCATCAGAAAGAACAGTATTACCAAGGTAGATGGGATAAGAGGATGATGGCAGATTATTGCTGATCTTCGAAGAGGGAGGACAACACTCCGACAAGCCATATACGTTAATCTCTTCGGCGATCCTTTGAAATAAAGGGAAACTTTTTCACACAAAATCGACGTTGATTGATACGCTCAAAGAATCAACACTCAGCGATTGGGAAAATTGGGTTATGGTCGTCGAGGGCTGTGGAGGTCTAGGGTTATGGACTCGCATGTTACTAGTCTCCAGAGTTAGGCAAGTAAATTTGTAGGGCTAAAGTTATGGCATAGCAGGTAACTGGGCTCGAGGGTTTAGGAAATTGAGTTATGGGACCCTTGGGTTATGCAAAGCAGGTTACTATTCTCAATGGCTGAGGAAATTGGGTTGTGGGAGTCTGGAGTAATAAATTCGCAGGTGACACGGCTCGGGGGTTGAGGAAATCGGGTTGTAGGGGTGGGGTTGTTGCATAGCAGGTTACTCGGCTCGAGGGTTAAGAAAATTGGTTTGTCGGGGTCTGGTGTTATTGCATAGGAGGTTACTGGGCTCGAGGATTCAAGAAATCGGGTTGTGGGGTTCTCGCGTTATAGACTCGCAGAGTACTGGTCTCTGGGATTAAGGAAATTCGGTCGTGGGGGTCTGGGGCTGTTGCATAGCAAGTTTCTGAGCTCTGGTGATAAGGAAATGGGGTTGTAAGGGTTTGGGGTTATTGCGCAGCAGCTTACTGGGTTCAATGGTTGAGAATTGGTTTTTGAGGGTCTGAGATTATTGCATAGGAGTCTACTGGGCTCTAAGGTTAGAGGAATTGGCTTTTGGGAGTCTGGGGTTATTTTATAGCAGGTTACTGGGCTCCAGGGTTACAAAAATTGGGTTGTGGGGTCTCAGGTTGTTTCATCGCAGGTTCGTGGGCTCAAGGGTTGAGGAAACTGGGTTGTGAGGCCTAGGGTTATGGCATAGTAGGTTACTGGGTTCAATGGTTAGGGGGATCGGGTTTTGGGGGTCTGGGGTGATTGCATAGCAGTTTACTGAGCTCTACGGTTAAGGAAAATGGGTTGTGGGAGTCTGGGGTTATTTCATAGCAGCTAGGAGGACTCGAGGGTTGAGGAAACTGGATTGTAGGGGCCTAGGGGTATTGCATAGCAGGTTACTGGGTTTAATGGTTGAAGAATTGGTTTTTGGGGGTCTGGGGTTATTTCATAGCAGTCTACTGGGCTCTAGGGTTAAGAAAATTCGGTTGTGGGAGTCTGGGGTTATTGCATAGCAGGTTATGGGCTCTGGGGTTACGAAAATTGGGTTGTAGGGGTCTTGGGTTATTGCATAGAAGGAAAGTTGGCTTGAGTGTTAAGGAAACTGGGTTGTAGGGGCCTAGGGTTATGGCATAGCAGGTTCCTGGGTTCAATGGTTGGGTAAATTGGGTTTTGGTGGGTCTGGGATTATTTTATAGCAGTTTACTGGGCCCTAGGGTTAAGGAAATTGGGTCGTGGAAGTCTGAGGTTATTGCATAATAGGTTACTTGGCTCGAGGGTTAAGGAAATTGGGTTGTGGGGGTCTGGGGTAATATCAACATACGACAAGCTGTACTAGACATGGTTCTGCTAATTTTATTACCTTGGCAAATATTTTTGTAGCAAGAATAATATCCGTGAGAAGTAAAATGTTTTATATTTGAATCCGCCATACCTCGGCCAGAAAAGATTGTATCAAAAAGTTTGGGTTTGCATTTTGAAGATAATTGGTAGTTCTTCACGATACCATCGTCAGTTCTGAGAAAAAATTCTTTCGCGATGTTACGTTGCCTTGAATACATCAAAATAACGTGTTTTGGAACCTTTTAGGTAGAATATTTCAAAAACTGAGGGTGCTGGTATTTTTCTAAGGTCGGATTTGGATTCAGCGCAGCAAAAGCTTTTGGGTACAGTAGGTGCGGTTTCTCTCTCTGGACCTTTGTCAAATTTTTTCATTTTATATGAACACCCGGATAATTGAGGTACGTCTTTATTTCTAAATTATTTCCATATTCTTATATTGTTATGCGCATACATTTCATGTTTGGATTTAATCATTTCAATATATTCTTATCACTTTTTCGGGAATTCTGTTAGTTACGTCTTCCGAAATCGTGAAATTTGTCAAACAAAGTATATTATCTGTTTGTTCTCACTGAGACTGTTTCACAATATTCCAAAAATATCCGCCTTTCTTTTCTAAGAATAGTGTAAGTATATTTTATGTATAAACTGAGAAAAGGATTAAAAAAAGTGTTGTGATAAATATTACTTAATCATAGAATATTGCATCACGAAGAGCGTAAATGTCATTATACCAATCAACTTTAATCTTCGAATATCATAAAAAATAATTTTTTGATCAAAAAATAATTAATTAAGTATAAAATTGGTTTTTCTTCTTCGATCATCTAGTGCTGTCTGCTAGCAAAAAATGTACGAAGACGTGTCTATCTGAACCAGCCCAGACTTTTACAGTTCTGACGAAAGTAAATAGTAATAAAATATATGGTAGTTTTGCAACACCCATTTCCATCTACACTAAATTTATGATCTTAGTCAACAACATATAAACAGCTAGTTTATATAAATGCAAGTGAACATATCCTACATCCAATCAGTACCCAATTCTTCGAAAGATAGTACTCTGTATTTACTGAAATGATTATCTTTTTTCGTACGCAGCTTTTTACTTTTATGATACTTTTGAATTTTGTACGTAAGTAGGCTCTAATTATATGATACCAAATTAGTCAATCACATACAGATTTTTCAATAATCCAAAAATTATTTTCCATTCAAAAACGTGTGTTATGACACGTATCCGATTTCTCTGCGTAATTATTCTTTTGCCAAGGAGTGCCTTTAAGCTTGAACAAATATATTTGCAAAAATATGTCGACCATAATTTTATATGGAGTCCCAACATATCAATTTACACCTCATGTAGGATTTCAGTACATCATTCAGTGGGTCCGTGTATGGATTTCCATTTTTTGATCAGAAATATAAATATAATAAATTGGATTTTAAATTCTCCGATTCCTGATACTTAAAGAGAACACGTTGCATCCTGAACAAAATATATCAATTCTTAAATAAACAGTTGAATTTTTTTCCCAAAAAAAAGAACATTCAAGTAAATTATTATATTCTCCACTCAGATTTATTGTTCAACCAAAAAAAAAAGATAAAGTTTTAACAAAATTGTTGAAATTTAATAAAATAGGTCAATTTCTAAGCAAGGAGAGGGATTTTCGAGAAAAAAAATGTCTCCTAAACCAAAATAGATTTCTTAATCAATAAAGGAAAAAGATATCGACCATGCTGTTTAATTTGAATACCAGAAAGATTATTTCCTTGCATCAAGTAGGTCAGATACCCTCCCTGATTCCAAGTCACATAGAGAGTGGAAGTAACCGCTGTGACTGATCATATAAATAATGAAGGTTACATACGATCACTTTTTTCTAAGTCTCGTGAGGCGGATAGTCAGCCCTGTGACTGGTCACTGAAATCATGTCGGTCATATACCGTCCCCTTTCCCTAAGTCTCATAGGAGCGGGAAGGCACCTCTACGACTGATCACAGAAATATTGTAGATCACATACTTTACCCTTTCACCAAGTCTCGTGGAGGTAGAAAGTCCTCTTTGTGACTGATCACAGATATAATATAGATCGCAAATTTCCCCCTTTTCCCAAGTCTTGACAGACAGGAAAGTCATCCGGAAAGTCATTCGACCGGTCGTAGAAATATTGTCGGTCACAAACCTTTCCCTTTCACCAAGTCTTTTGGAGGCGAGAAGGTACCCCTGTCCCTGATTACATAAATAATGTAAATCGCAAAGTTTCCCTTTTTCCCGAGTCCTTCGGTGGCGTGGAGGAAACCTGTGACTTATCCCAGAAATTATGTAGATTACACACTTCCCCCTTTCCACAAATCTCATGTGGGTGAAAAGTCATCTTTGTAACTTGTCATAGAAATACTATTCTCACACACCTCCCCTTTTTCCCAAGTCTTGTAGCGCGGGAAAGCGCTCCTGTGACTGATCGCACACCTAATGTAGATCATATGCATCCCCCTTTCTCAAGTCTTTTCAGGGCGTGGAGTAACCCCTGTGACTGATCACACAAGTAATGTAGATCTCATTCTTCCCACTCTTCACAAGTCTCGTAGGGGCGGGATGTAATCTTTGTGAGTGGTCATAGACATAATACTGGTCACATTCCTTCCTTTTTACTCAGATTCAAAGGGCGAGAAAGCACCTCTGCGACTGATCACAGAAATAATTTAGATCGCAAACCTCCTCTTCTTCAAGCTCTCGAAAGAGTGGGAAGTCATCCCTCCGACCGGTCGTAGAAATAATACTGATCATACACCTTCCCCATTTACCGATTCTTATGGAGGGGACGCAGAAAAGTACCCCTGTGACTGATTGGAGAAATGATGTAGATCACATACTCTACCCTTTTCCCAAGTCTTGTGGATTCGGAAACTCATATTCGTGACTGGCCATAAAAACAATATTAGTCACACACCTTCCCGTCTTCCCAAGTCTCGTGGGACAGGAAGGCAAACCTGCGACAGATCACAGACATATTGTAGATCACGTACTTTCAACTTTTCTCAAGCCATTTGAGGGCGTGGATGTACACCTGTGACTGATTCTAGAAATAATGTAGATCACATACTTACCCTTTTTACAAGTCTCGTGGGGATGGAAAGTCATCTTTGTGACTGATCACAGATATAATATAGATCGCAAATCTCCCTCTCTTGCTAAGTCTTGAAAGAGTGGAAAGTCATCCCTTCCACCGGTCGTAGAAATAATGTCGGTCACATACCTTTCGCTTTTATAGGTCTTTCGGAGGCGGGAAGGTACCCCTGTCACTGATCACAGAAATCATGTAGATCACAAAGCTTCCCTTCCCCTAAAGTCTTTTGAGGGCGTGGAGAGGTACACCTGTGACTGATCCCAGAAATATTGTAGATCTCCCTTTTCCCAAGTCTCGTGGAGGCGGGAAGTCATCTTTGTGACTGGTCATAGAAATACTATTGTCACATACCTTCCCCTTTTCCAGAGTCTTTTGAGGGCGTTAAGACTGTGACTGAACACAGAAATAGTATCGATAGCAAATCTCCCCTTTTTCTCAAGTTTCATGCGTACGGAAAGTCATATTTGTGACTAGTCATAGAAATAATATTAGTCACACACCTTTACCGGTTCCCAAGTCTTGTGGGACATACTTCACCCTTTTACCAAGTGTTGTGGAGGTGGAAAATCATCTTTTTGACTTATCACAGATATAATATAGATAGCAAATTTTCCCCTTTTCCCAAGTTTCATGGGAAATAAGTTTCCTTATTTTTCTGCTCTGGAAAGGAATGGAATTTATGATGAATTCATTATTTCCGTGATTACAAGCCGATTGATGATAAAAGGCTAGTGGAGAAAATATGGCTAGTCGTTCCAAAATTCGAGACGAGCAGACGCAGCCTTTAGCATTATTTCTTCATAACAATCCACTTTTTTGTGCTTGTCAAAATAACTTATACATAAATCAAGAATTTCTGTCGCTACTTCAGACTATTGAGACGTCTAACTTACATCGCATTTAATTTTGTTTGCGTGCTTTCACGAGATCTTCGTCACTTTCCTTACGCGATCTTTATTGATATTAACAGGGCGATGCTGCCCGGAACCGATTCTGCAATAAAATAGAAAAATGGCATGAAACGAAATATCGGATTCTTTTTCTAAACATTTTTCCTCTTATGACTGTGAATATATATTTAACCTATTGAAGCTAATTCTTCACAAAATTCTCGAATTTTCAATGAAACGTTTTCCTTTGAACAAAATTGTCAAAAATTATAGAAGAAATAAAAAAGTCACTTTCTAAAACGGAGAATTTCCTGAACGAAAAACTGGAGGCCGAGCCCCCCCCCCCCTCCCTTTTCTCACCGTTTTCTAGGGATTCTTTTACCTAATTTTTTCCGATGATCTTCTTTTTTTCTTCCCTGTTGCCCTGGGGC
>WSXT02000204.1:0-15186 GCA_011762715.2 Neuroterus valhalla
GCGAGATTCGAATGACGCGCGCCCTAGGCGCGCTCAAACTTGCGAGCGAAGCGCGCTATGAGAATGTGCCCGCGCAGTGGGCAGATTCTTTTTACGGAAATTTTTTCGCATTTTGTATAGTTTTGCTGGAAACTGGACATTTTTTATTTTCAATGTTGTTTCTTACGATTCAAAAAAAAACTTTGTGAGGGAAAATAGGATCAAGCAAATTTGTATCCTACTAAAAAACGATGGGTAACACATTTGTAGTTCGTTTTTTGATGAACAAATTTGATCTATTTGTCTTTTCTTCAGCTGGTGTCCTCTGAAAAAATTCGATTTTTTTCAATATTGTTTTTTGACTATAAAACAAAAATCATGCGTCCTATGAAAAAGTTAATTTAAAAATATTTGTGGATATTTTTGGCAGGAGAATTTTAGTCACATTATATTTTTATTGTATCTTGGATGGTTTTAGCGAAAAACAATCTTTTTATTACCTATTACTATAAGTTCGGTTGAAATTTGACTTTGTGATTTTTGAAGGAAATTCAAAAAGTTATTATGAGAATCTTGTAGCACACTGGAAAGCATTTTTATTGCCTCAAATTTCTTTCGTGTCGTACGTTATTCCGCTTAAAATCTCCACTTCCGTTGTATTTTGGAATTTTGACAATGCTGTAACTCTGCCAATTTTTTCCTGAACCTAAAAAGTCGTGGGTTCAAATTTTTTGACTTTCTAAATACTACAAAGAACCGTGCATAGGATTATAAAATCTCGAGAAAAAGGTCTAAAAAATTTTGGAAATGCTCTAACTTCTCGAGTTTTTATCCAAAATAGCTGGCTAATAAACATACATCCAGACATACATGCATAAATACATACATACAGTTAGTACTTTCGTAAAAACCTTCAGATGGTTTGAAAACGAGGACATTCGATACACACGAGGGGGGGTCCAAATTTCCCACAAATCTCCATGTATATCCTTTTCAGGTTTTTACATATCTACATTTCCCCTTCCCACAGGAGATCGTCAGATATTGAGCCCTTCAAATCAAATCCTTTCACGGAATCCGCAATAACCCAAACTTTCATAATAAGCCTCCAGGCAATGCCTGACGTACTCAACCCTGTGGGATTTTCAATTTTTAAACTCTTTTCGTCTGCAGCCGTATTTTTGTTTGAAATTCTTTCATTCATTTACAAATTCGTTCAGGGTAGCGGAAAACTGCAGAGAACCAAAACTCAAGAGCGCAGTTGATTGCTGACAGGTGATTATATTATTAACACTATAATAATAATAATATAATATTATAATAATATTATTTTTTATTTGGGTCAGAACGATAAGAGCCCTCGACCCATTGTCTCTAATGAAACAGCATGATAAAAATGAGTATACTTTTTGGACATGCATAATCGTAAACAAAATTGGTGTCTAGAAAAATACTAAAACAATCCGAAATTTTTCAAACACATTTTGTCATCATGCAAACTCAATAGGCATTTATCAGGATTTCTCTATATCAAATATTTCATATCTCAAGAATGATTTGCAATTACTACTTGGTAATTTGGAATTTGCTTTCGTAGAGTCGTAGACTATCTGTCTCGTCAATGAACTCTTTCCTTGGGGTGACCTGTCGTTCGTAAAATTTTCTGTCAGCGATACGCCTCGTGCAAAATCGCGCCACGTGTGTGGCGCCAATTTGCCGCGATACGCTGATATGTTACCATTTCTGGTAAACCGGTTAAAAGCAAGAGCAGCATGTAAAGAGGCCACTGCACCGTATCCCTCTGAATATGAGGAAGGATGAGGGCAATCTGAGACACTGCTCATACATGGATAATTCCAATTTAAACTATTAGAAATATTATGAGATTTACGAAATTTCTACGCTACGAGACCTACGGGGATCTATGCAGAAGATTTCAATACTTCTATTGAGGGCATGTATCAGACTGTCTCGACAGCAATTCTTTGAAAGACGTACTAACACATAAACTACTAAAACGAGTGTACTTTCAGTACCAGGCAGACGGAAAGGGGAAGAAAGATGATCGTATATATGTCTGGTAAATAGAAACAAAATTTTGACTGGCCCACAGAATTTTTCGTTTGTATTGTTTAAATTATGAGACCTATTGGATGTGAAGACATAATGAAATCAGAGGAATTGGCCTGACAACGAAACCTAAACAATAATATTCTGAAGATGTTTTATAAAAATTGTTCCTTAGCGAGAGTTCATCTCGAGTCAATGCTGGCGTGCCACAGACGTCAAGTAGCTAAATTGGGATGTAACGATTGCATCGAATAGTTTCTAGACATTTATTCTATTCGGAAATAATGCATAACTAGATGATATAAATATTTTTCAAAAAAGACAAGTACTTTTGACTGGACCCTCAAATCTCTCTTGAACGAAAGTACTCGTCCAGTCTGTTGTCAGTCGTCGGGTCAAGATCCAAATTTCACCTACCAGTTTCTCGAATTTCTGATTTCTATTGATAAGTTCTTATCTTGTCTTATATTTCCTATTTCCTTTCTATTAGAACATTTGTTTACACTCTCTTCCTTTAACGAGCTTGAAAGTCTTCACATATCCTCTTCTCTATTCTTATACTAACCTCACCCCTAACCAGACACAGTGGGTCTAAAGATCATGCCTCGGACCCTACGACCAACTGACAATAAATATAACTATTAAACGGATAAAATCGATTACTCATTCTATTCCAGCAGGTTATGGGCCCAGGCTCTAGTGCATTTAAAAACGAAAGTGTTCTGGAGAGCAGGGAACAAATGTGATTGAATGTGGAGCGATAAGAAAAACACTGGACAGTGTTAACCCTGGAGAACAGTGTTCAAAACGAAAGTGACCTAAATAACAGTGAACAGTGTGGACCAATGAAAACAGTGCATAAAAATAAAGTGATTGGAAGCTATTATTGCATTTATTGTATTTTGATTCCTTAATCCTTCCCCATCTTTCTATCAAATGACTTTCCTTATCTTTCTCTTCTGATTCTTCACAGTTTACTCCGATTTCCTCTCCCTTTTACTCCCTCCTTTCTTCTTCCCATTTCGTTAACTCGATCGCCCTCCCTCTTCTTTCTTCCACCTCTTTCAGACATTTTTTCGTTAACTCTTCTCCTTTTCCTCCCTCAGCTTTTCTTCAAATTCCCATGCCCTTTTCCCTGCTCTGATACCATGTCTCCAGGTGCCTTCCAATCCACTCCCAGCGTCCTTCTCACATACCGTTCCTGCAACCTTTCCATCTCTTCCCTTTCCTTTCGTCCACATATTTCCGCTCCATATCCTAAAACCGGCCATGCCAGGGTAATAAACAACCACATTCTTCTTTTCCAATCTTTCTTGAATCTTCTTTTTCCTATACCCTATACCTGCTTCATTACCCCTGCCGCTTTTTTAATTCTTCCTCTTATATGTGCCTTATGATCTCCATTTTCTTGCAAGGTGTATCCCGAATATTTAAACTCCTTTACTTCTTCTATCTTCACACCCTTACATCTCCCAGTCCATTTTTTTTCCTTCCGCCTCCTTTTCTAAACCTCATTATCTTTGTCTTTCCTACATTCAATTTTAATTTCTTCTCATGTAAGTATGTCCCCAACCCTGTAATTAGCCCTGCCATTCCCTCTTCATCTTCTGCCATCATTACTATATCATCTGCGTATGCCAGTATGTAGCTCAGAGGACACCCTTGTCTTGCTCCTCTCACCAACAAGAAACTATCGCCTACTTGATCGGCTACTTGCACCCTGCTTTTTGTCCCACGAATGATTTCCGAAACGCTCTCTATCAGACCTTCCCTTACACCTGTTTTCACCATAACCTTTCCTAACTCTTCCCGGTCGAGGGAATCGAACGCTGCTTTTAGGTCTACAAACATCGCTATCATACCTCCCTTTTCCCTACAGGGGAAAGGGACACAAGGGTATCGCTACCCTTTCCTCCCATATATGTGGCCAACCCTCTCCTCTCCTTACTCTATTGCACATAATCCATGCCGATTCCTTTAGCTCGTTCCTCGCATATTTCTATACTTCATTTGGAATTTCATGCAGACCTGGAGCATCCCCCTCTTTCATTATTCCTAAAACATTCAATATTTCTTCTCTTGTTATGTCCTCTTCCTCGTCTCTTCCTTCCCCCTCTCGTCCACCCTTCCTTACTTTTTTTCTATCCCTCCTGGCAAATCCATGTAATACTTTTTCCATTCTATAATCTCAGTATCCTGTTTTACCCTTTTCCTTCTTTTTCTTTCTTTATTTACTACTTTCTAAACCTCTTCCTCTGTTCTAGCCTTTTCCACCTTTTCTTCAAACTTTCTATTTTCCTCTTCTTTCTTCTTACCACACATTACAGTATATTCCTTCTTTTTTCTTCTATATTCATCTCCACTACTTTTTCCTTTCCTTCATCTTCTAAGCTCCTTTCTCACTCCCTTCTTTTTCTCTTTACAATTCTCATCCCATCCATTTCTGCCCCCCCCCCACAACCCCCACTAACTTCTTCCTTGCTTTTTTACTCTAATACTCTTTTTATTTCTCCTATCATTATTTCCATCTCCTCATTTACATTTCCATCTACCATTTTTACATCCTTCAGCTTCTCTTTGAATTGCTGTTTTCCTTCTATTGACCAATCCCCTCGCCCTGTTATATTTACCTTTACTTCCTTTTTACCCGTTTCTTCAGTACTGTTATAACCCTCTAACGTCAGTATTAATGGAAAGTGATCAGAATCTATATATTCTCCCACCTCTAGTTTCTTGACGTTTTCTTTTACGTCGTCGACTACTAGCACATAGTCAATGACCGTTTCCTTTTAGCCTCTTAAACGTGTATATTCACCTTCCTCATCCCCCTCTATATTTCCGTTTATGATAAACCATCACATTTCCTCTAAGCACCTTAAAAATTTCTTCCCCTCCCCATTCAGTACCTTGTCTTTGGATTCTCTTCTTCGCTCTTCCCCCCTTTCCCTTTCTTCTTTTTCTCCTGTTTTTCATTAAAATCTCCTCCTATTACACGCTAGATATCCGGCTCGTCTTCTTTCATCAGTTCTGTTATCTCCTTAGTTTTCTCCTGCATATCTCCGTTCAAATACACTCCCACTATCTTCCATCTCTCTCTCTCCCCATCTTTATCTCTTCTACCAATAATCCTTCAATTTCTTCCTTCATCACTCTCCTATCCTTCTCGGTCAGATATTCCTTCCTTATTCCAATCACCATTCTTTCCATTGCTCTGTCTCTCCTATTCCTCCTCTTTGCATTTTGGCACTGCCAACTGTAACCTCTTGGTAACCTTCCTCTCACTCTTCCTCATCCTTTTTCATCTAACCACGTTTCCATAATCACTACCGTTCTTTCTCCCCTCTTCTGCTGTTTTCCTTAACTTATACTGCATATTCCTTTATTTCCATGTCCAATCATCTTCGATTCTATGCTCACTCTTCAACATTACTTTCCTCTTATCTTCCCTATTCTTCAATTTCACCAGCGCCATTTTATCCCTTCTTCCATCATCCCTTCCTATACTCCTTACTTCTCCTACCAGGACCTTCACCTACTTTCTAACTCCTCCACTCTTTTGAATTCCGCCATATCTCGTCTTATTTCCTCTTTTATTATTTCCCCCTGTTCCTCCTGTCTCTTGTCCTGCATATCTATCATCTCTAACATTATTTTACGGATTTATAACAAATTGAAGTCTTCCAACGCCCTTCCAGCCGCCTCTCTGTTATCATCCTCCATTCATGCTCCTTTCCCCTCTTTTCTTTTTATTAACACTTTCCATGGACCGCAAACTTTTTGCTCTTAACCTCTCTCTTTCTAATTTCTTTTTATATTTAACCCTCGCCTTCCCTTCGTTTCTCTCTCCTTTTGGCGTTTTAAAAACTTCACGTTCGGAGTCTCTTTCTCCCTTGCTTTCACTTCCCGCGTCATCCATCAAGTACATTCAAAATCTCCTCGCCTTTGACCCCACCGTCTCTAGCGTCTCTAGCGCCCAAACCCCGTACCTGCGCCTCTCACTGTGACATCACTCCATACTAACAGCTGTATTTCTGTCACACAAATCCGACTCAATCGCAAAAAATGTCCACACCCCAACTCTCCACTTTCTCACACTATTCACACCCTCACTTTCTAACCTCCTGAACAGACTTTTTCCACTCACTCACCTCAAATTCGACCAATATCCAACGAAATTCCTCACCAAACGTGCACCGTGTCTGTGAACATTCACGCGGGAAACGGAAGTCGCCTGGACGAAACTTAAAGAGCACCACCAGAAGGCATCGCTATCAAATGTAATACTTTTGTATAAAAGAGTCCAAAGTTGATTGTGTGGAAGAACACGTATCGGAGTTGCTTACTTTGTTGACAGCATTAGACGACTTTTTAAAAGATGAACGAAAGGCATCGTTACTTCTCTCAGGTTTTCCAGACTCATGAAGTACGCTACTTAACAGTTCAGAAAGTCGAAGCGAAGAAGATTTTACTCTGGACTTCGTCAAGTCAAGAAATTGACAATTACAGGAGACGGAAAGAGAATCAAGAAACAGGGAATCGCAGCGAAAGAGCACTAAAGACAGTCTACAAGAAGAATCAGAAAAACAATCAAGAAGAGAAAGAAAAACAAGCTGCTTCTGCAAAAAAGATGGCCATTTCAAAAACGACTACGTATTTCAAGTATAAAACTTAGAAAGGAACGCTGCAGAATGAGGATAAAGCCAATAGAGTTCCCGAGCAGCTTAAGCCTTCGGATGCTTTCTGTTTCACGGTGAGAGCAAATAACGGACCACCCTACACATTTTTTGAGAAAGCGTGTCTGTACGTAAAATTGAAGGAAAAGGGTAGAAAGAAGTTTTGGCATGTCTATTCAGGAGAAACGAGCCGCATGGCCACAAGGAACGAAAAGGACAGCCCCCAGTGGATCGGTGGAATCAAGAAAATATCCTTACACTAAACAAAATCACCGGAGAAATTCAAGAAACCAGAAGCGAAGGAGATCTTACCAGCAAGTCAAATGAGCCAATTTATGAAGATACAATTTCGAGCAGCGAAGATCTACGGGAAGAACTTCAACCTGCGGAGCCAAGGAGATCCGAGCAGGCAAACAAGGGAATGCCACCCGAGAGGTACGTGGCAATTACGGAGGTAGCAGTAATAGAAGTGGAAGATCCCAGGAATCGAAAGAAACCTCTATCGTTACTCTATTGTATACAATCGTTTACTCATTTTATTCCAATAGACGCTCTTGCTGGTTTTTTGTTTCCTGGTTCCTCATGCCCTCACCGTCCTCAGTAACGCTAAGACGTCACACAACTGGTTCGTCGGCCTTTGACACTTTGGCTGAGCACGTTTGACTACCTTAGATGTCCCTTTGTCCCCCTAGTTGCACGCATCGTCCTTGACAGTACAACAGAAGTCGCGCATCGAGCTCTTCAACCTTTGGTATTCTAGAGGTTGGCTAAGCGGTTTCAAACTGATTCTTTCAATTCTTCTCATGACGAATGTTCCGCGGCCCCTCAAATGCGTTACGTAATTTATGGATGGTTCCTAAGCTTTGCGTCGTCTCTATCGGCTTCGCAGTACAGACATTCCTGGGCTCTTGACTCTATTCGGCCCTGGTACATGATCTATTGACTCTGGTTTCTCGTGTAGTTATGTGCAGAGTACACAATGGAGTTTTTTTGGGCATGAGGCTGCTCTGTTACCTTCCTTGCCAAATTTGTAGCAAAGTCTAGTTTGGTCATCTGTAGTATCCTAGTGCTAGTCCTGATGACTTTTACTCCTGAGATCTAAGACCATCATATCCCCGTCGTTCTCGCAAGTTTCATCCTCAGGGCCTTCTCCCCGTCTTCATTAGTCTCGATGCTGTCAAGGTCCATGAGCTCCATCGTTACCCGTGGTAACAGACTCCTCACTACTTCATTATCTCCAAGCCTCAGCTTAACGAAATCCGAAAAACTCTCCAGATCCTAGATATCTCTGTCAAGCTCCAGCGACACCTCTCCAGCCTTCGTTCGTCTTTAGCCTGAATCTACATTTCGGGATTCTCCAATTTGATTTCCGACCCAATGTCCCTTGAAACGTCTGAGTAGGACTTCCCGTCTGCCCGCTTTATCAGTAGCGCGTCTAAACCTTGTCTCTGTTTTGGGATGGGATGAGATATTTGGGTACTGTAGGTATATGGTTCTAAAGACCATATGCTCTCTTATTTGGTTCCAATTAGACCTGTTATATTCTCCTATGTAGCTACCCCTAATTCCGCTTTCAGAGGAGAAGCTAATTTCTTTTTTCTTTTTGAAATCGTTTCAAGCGCTCTGCAGTTGTACGCGGATGTCATGAATACCTTTCAAAATGTCTTTGAAGCTGGTCGCAGTGAAGGGCACCTCCTTATAATGGATGCGATACCCTTGTGGATTGTTCATCGTCATCGTGAGATTTTTCTAAAAATGTTTTAGTGAGGTCTGAGCTTCATAAATGTGTGTTCTAGCGCATCGCACGTGATGAGTCGAGCAGGAGTAGCTTGAAAACGGGTATGCCATCTGAATATAGTCCTACCCCAGACTCCTGAGGTCCAGCTCTCGTTTATCCAGTCTTGGAATACACGGACGGACCATAATCACTTGAAGCACTGCAGATTCCGATCTCTGCAGCCTGCGACCCTCCTGATCTGTGAAAGCACACTTCAACTCTTTTGTCACACCAGCGGACATCGAGTGGTTCCGTATCACCCTTATGGGGCCACAACCATCACCGGTCGTTGAGTTTGGTCTGCAAGACGTATTTTTTGTGTTCTGCCAGCTCTTTTCAGCGATCCTTCTCCTAACCGCTATCCGAAGACGCGCCGAGTAGGTGTGTCACCTCTAGTTCACTACAGACAACTATGACACAACCACGCCAACCCACGACAGAACTCCTAGGCTGGTCGCTGGTGCGGTACTATGCCAACTGTAAGATGCAGAATAAGTCCGACTTTTCTAGCTAGGGGCCTTCGACTTTAGCGGTATCTCTACGGTCCGCAAACGGTAATTGTCGAGGTATTAGCGTGAAAAAAATTCATAACAGTCTGATGTCAAGCCTGGCAAAGGTCTGGCTTTGGCTAGATCGTCTAGTCTAGAAGGCCTGATCTAAACTTGGTCCGACGCTAGTTTGGCTCAGGCCTCACTTTATCCAGGCCGTCTAATCTGGAAGGTCTTGTCTGGAACTGGAAACATCTATGATAAGGACACATGATCAAATCGCACTAACTATGAGGCGAGAGGAGAAAATGCTGATATTGACATGTTCGAAGGTTCTGTAATGGTTCGCGCCTCAGACTGCACTGGCCCCAGATGACAAGGGTGTTTGGGTCGATTGGTGCGTTTGGGCCTTTCCCGACGTTGTCAAGACGATAATTCGCTGGAGGAGTTAAGATGAAAATTCTGGCAACGTAGCCCTCCGGCTAGGCTCAGGTGTCTAGTATATGACGATGTCCTGTTAGGTTCGGGCTTGAGCTGTGTGCTAATCGAAACGAACATTTATGAGCGCCATTTCGCTTTTAGAAAAAAACGTGCCTTGGACTCTGTAGCCCTACTTGAGGGAACAGCGTCGTACTTTTTTCCGTAAATTTTAAATAGGGAGTAGGGGTGTTTAAACTACTACTTTTAGCCACTGACCGCAAACCAGGCAAATTTGTATATGCCATAACAGTTTGGTTATGCGAAATTGTAGAGGTCGTAAAGGAAATTTTATGAGGCCCCCCAACAAGGATCCCTGTTAATCCCTTTTGTATATTGACAAAATAAGTATGATACAACACCAGAAATTTTTCTTTTCCTCTTTTCCCTTGCAATAAATTAATAACGATCTCCAAAAAAAAGTCTGAAATTTCCAAAAATTGGTCTGAAATTTCGTTCGTATTACGTAGAGCAAGCCGCGTAAACAGAGCGAGCCTAAAGAGTTAAATGAGTTTAGGTTCAGCATGAATGATGCACTTAATAACTCATATTTTTATACGTAAAAATATGATTGAATTTGCTAATATGTTGCCATGTAATATTTTTCAAATATCTTGTCCGTGTTGCAAAAAAAAAAAATGTTTATTATCATTTGACTTACTTAGGCCCTAGAGCAATCCTGTCTATCGCCACAATGTGGGGCTCATTATCTATATCATTTCCACTCAAAGCGCCGCCATATCCAGATCACAAAAGGTTCTGATGAGGGCCGCTTTAATAAGGGGAAGCTGTTGAGGTCCCCATCAAATTCCCAATATTGTTGGGGACTATAAGGGTAATTCCTTCAATCGAGTGTTTGAAGAATGGAATATTCGGATAAGGTTGGTTCCTAATTAGGTTTTAATTCCTTTCAACTTTTCCTAGGCCTCACTAACGGCTTCGGCACAAACTTCGCAGGAGCTGAAACGTAAACAGCCAGTGCACAGTGCGCTCTCAGTATACTTTACTGGCGGAAGTTAGCCGGGACTAAGAGGACAATGAAAAAACGTGAAAAATTCACGTATTTTTTGACCAGCTCTAGGAGAGTTGTAAATCATCTAAAAAGATGGTATTCACATAAAAGAAAAAATTTCACCCCTTTCCCTTTGACAAATAACTATCCAAATAGCAAAAACTGTTCCCACAAAATACCAGCCAATAAGATTACAGATTACATTTGTAAAGAAGGGGCGTACGAATAAGGTCCGTAATTCACGCATGGAAATGCCCTTTTTTACTAAAAAGTCTTCCTCATATAGAAGATATATGCAGGATCTATGCTTGCGTAGATTTGAAAAGATACATACTTAACGTACTCAGACCGCAAACCTTGTCACCAACACAACAGACGCAACAGTTTTACCGGCTCAAGGAATTGGATATCTCATCTCGAAATGCGAAACCCCATTGTCGCGGTTGCAGCTTATGCTCTCACTAGAGAACAATTACAATTTTTGACTCGAAATTTTCTTGATAATAATTTTACATTTTGGGAAAAAGATATGAATGTATATTCAAGTTAACTAGATTTTTTTGTCACTGAAGACATTTGTTCAATTGAAGAAGAGAACATTAGGGAACGTTAAAAAAATGTATCCTACGGGCGGGAATGTGGATATTTCTGGGATACCCTTAGAACTACTTTTTGGAATTTTTTTTATACTGACAGATTCTCCTGTAATACCCTATAGAGGGACATTCGAATATCACACTTAAGATTTGTTCGTTCCTTCCCCAAAAAATCTGTTTTGAATTAAAGTTCAACTATTTTGATAAACTTTGTCTTTTGGGTTCGAGAATTTTTCTCCATTCATAGAAATTCAATCTTTTGCAATCAAAATGTAACTTCTAATTGAAAATCCGTCGTTTTTTAAAAAGATAAGATCATAATTTTAACTATCAATATTATACGCGCACAATAGGGCGCAAGAAACATTGCACTCACAATCAATAATTTATAAATATGGAGCAAGATTATTATAATTATAATTTCAAATTGTACACCTAAGTCACTCTAAAAAAAAAGTTTATTTTGGGAGTCATTTAATTAGTAATGTTTAATTTAGATCATTATCAAATTTTCAATAATTCAATCCAATGATTAGTTTTTGCATTATTTCATCCAGAGAGGAACAATTTTCCATAGTCATTTAACCATGAATTGGCTCAGATATTTTTTGAACTATGAAATATAAATATCTTTAACTGACACAATCAAAATCATTCAACTTCCATGATATTTTGAATAATTATGGCTCTTTCTTATGGAAAACTGAGGAGGTTAAAAGATTTGACTTATGTCAGAAATAAACAAAAAGGGTAACCGTAATTACAGTATACCGTGACAATTAGATTACCCCTCATCAAACTAAAATTAAAAGTCGAGGGCTTTTCCTTATTTCAATTATTTTGAGTCATAAAAAATAAAAATATTTAGAACTTATAAACTGAAGAATTAAATTGGAGAATTTAAGTAAATCGTCAAATATTTTTTCTCAAATAATTATTTTATTCTATTCCACAAATCAAAAATTTGGAGCAGATATGGAAGAATTTCATGTATTATAAATTTTTACATGTTTAATTCAAACTTATTCAATTTCAAATTGGAAGAGTTTGAATGTTTATCTAGAAATTATGGAACTTCAAATCATTCCAATATGAACTTGTCCTATTTCAACCTTTGAATTAAGAATTGTTCAATTTTAATTATTTTATCAATTTTTAGTTTTTTTTCGAAGCTTTTCAATGAAAATGTTCAATTCCCAACGTTTTTATTGGAAAATGATGGAATTTTGATTTTTTTTTATTTGAAATTGTATTATTTTGATAATTTGAAACTAAATGTATTAACCTTTGATTTCCTAGTATGAATTATTTAATTCCCAAAGCTTTCAATTGAAAATGATCCAATTTCAAATTCGAAATATGGATTTTCAAACTTGGAATATATAAAAGCCATACAGATTTTTCCAGAATGTTATACATATTTCAAAATTCAATTAAGAAATTCTTATCTTTGACAGATATCCATTCGGACTCATTCGATATAAAGTTGAAAGGCTTTGGATTTCTCAAACTTTAAACTGAAAATTTTATGATTTCAGACATTCATTAAATTTCAGATTATTCTATTTTTGGAAGCATTCATTTGGAAATGTTCCACTTCAAACAATTCGAAAATCCAGTTATTCCATTTTTAACGTTTTCGGTGACAAACTATAACATTTGAAATTTTCTCCATTTGCAATTATCTTTCTATCTCAACTTTGATATAAAATTATTCAATTGTAAACGCTTTTCGTTCCAAATTAATTCACATCCAAATTCTTCTATTTTCAAAATTTTCATTTTTTAAAATTTTAATGAAAAGTTATTGAATATTGAAAGGTTTATTTTAAATAATAAGTGTCATTCAAAATGATCAAAAACTTCATAATTTATTCAAAATCTTTAGGGTTTGACAATTTTCTAGTCCAATTACTTCAATTTTTAATTGAGAGTATTTTGATTTCCTAGTCATTCTCTCAAACTTGAACAGTTTGTGATAAGCATTGTTTTTTTAACACTTTATTAATTTTAATCAATTTGAACGTACTCCATTCGAAAAAGTTTTATCCCCAGAATTGTTATCTTAGTCGAATTCGAATGATTCGAGTTATTCGAATTCGAATGATTTGAATCAGAAATGATATGATTTTAATTTCTAACATTTTTATATTATACTCTCCCCAAAAATGTTTTATTCGAAACCCTCTCAATTTGGAAATCAGATATATATAATTTTACATTATCCCTTTCTCAACTGTTTCGTTTGGAACTTATTCATTCTAAAATCCTGCTGATTCGAAATTGTTCCACTGGAAGTGAAGTGAACGTTCATTGTAATAGTCAACGGGAGATCTCTAAGAAAATTGAAATTTATAATCAAACAAGGTTAACAAATTTGAAAGTATTGATACCATGATTGGCGCTCAAGAGCCTCACGATCTACCGACTGCCAATGAGCTAGACGGGCTAATATTAGGAATGGATTCCAAATTAATTTCGGAAATATTCGAATCTTATCGCAACTTCGTAGAATGCATAGAACGAAAGTTAGATACGAGTTTATATTCGAGATTCTCACTAACTGCACAGGTGGGGCTCGCGATATATTTCGATTTTGGGAAAGGTTACTGTGTCAATAGAGGTTTAAAATGAAGAGTAAAACAGTTTCTTAGCATGAAAAATAACTGTTAATGAAAACCTTATTTTTTATTCGTAAATTGAAACTCTTCTATCTCCAAAATTATTAATTTTAGAGAAAAATCGTTCATTATAAAAATGTTCGTTTTATCTTATATTTCCAATTCTATCTTAATTTTTTCCCCAATCAGACGATATTTCCTTTCTTCATCTTTTAACACTGGTATCCTCCCGTGCATCCAACTTAACTAATTATAACTCTTTACGAGTTACGAGGGAAAGGAATCGCGGGATACTATGCGCGTAAGGAAGCTTGATATTTTGTGCGTACTGGAATCAAAGAAAAAGGGATGTGAGATTAATAAGGTAGAGAATGGTCTTGAACTCTGGTCAGGAGTAGACATGGAATTACACGCTGGCCAAGGAATTGATCTGATTATGAATGATAGAGTAAAAGAGCATATCAAAATGTATGAGTGTCTATCTCCTAGATTATTATGTGTTAGAATGAAAGTGAGAATCAGAAAACCGTTAATTGTTGCATTCTATATTCCTGTTGATCGTGACAGAAAAGACGCAAAAGACACTTTCTGGGACTCGTAGAATGAAATAATAGAAACAAGTGATTCAGGCGAAAGAATAATATTGCTCGGAGACATGAACGGTTGGGTTGCTGTGCAAGGCGAAGGTACAAAGTACTTGGTCATTTCGGAGACACAAGAACGAATGTATAACATATGTATACTTGGTGCAGGTGCGAAAGACATAGTAAGATCGACTTTGTTGTGGCGGACGAAAAACTCAGAGGCTTGTGAAAGATACAAGGGCTATGATAGGTTCCGAATGCGGATCGGATCACTATCTTATAGATTCAAAAAAAACGTAGGTCAAGGATGGAGGGGAAGAAAAATTATTGAAAAGTCGAAACAGACGCGAGTCAGGATAGAGAATTTGCAAAAAACAGAAGTACAAAAAAAATATCGCAAAAAGCTGGATAAATATTAAGGGCATCACAAAGATGATTGGAAGACAGAATTTGTCAACAAAAATGTAGAGGGTGCATGGATAATACTGCGGAATGGAATCTTTGAGAGTACTTCGGAGGCGTATGGTACTGCGACTCTAGAAAGGAAGTCCAGTGATGCGTGGCGGAATGATGAAATATGTGTCACAGTCAATAAGAAAAAAGAAGTGTACTCGAGAATGTTGAATTTTAGAAATCTTAGCGATAGAGAAAGGACTAGGGTTATAAATCATTAGAGGGATAAAAAGAAGGAAAGCAAATATACTAGTAAAAGAAAGCAAGGATAAAATCAAAACGGAAGAAGATACGAAAATGCGAAATTATTTTGAAGGAAATAAGAAACTATTCTGGAAATGGGTTTAAGGAGGCTTGGGCGTTTGGTGTCGTATAAAAAGAGGGGCACCGTGGGGGCACGTCTTTTAGGAATGCTTATTGTTACTTATTATTTTGAATAATTATACGTGCAACAGT
>WSXT02000215.1:0-15185 GCA_011762715.2 Neuroterus valhalla
TGAATACGAACGAAAGAAAGAAATGTCATTAATCACACATACACACACAACTGTGAACACGGCACTTATTTGTTACGCGTCCTACCGCGCCACCATCTTGAATCACGTTAGCTCATTTTCAGGCAGCTGATAGCCGAAAAGAGGGCTGCGCATGTGCAGCAGTACTGCCTCAAAAAGTACTATTTTTACAGTCGCAACACGGACTAAAACACGCGAATTTTTAATGTTTGAAAGGCAAAAATATATTATTTTATTAGTCCCCTGTATATCAAATTTTATGTAGTCTACTAACTGTCTTTGAAAGAGATGAACGGCAATAGTATCGTGGCGTTAACATTCGGGGATAGACACAAAACTTTTAGTTTCAATTCATTGTCATCATCTTTGTAATATATTGAAAATGGATGTATTGTCGCTTGATCATTATTCCAGAGAATACTTTGAAAAGTTTTTGAAATATGAAAGCATAATTCTCAGAATTCTCATTATTTTACTTTTTATTTCATTTAAAAATTCTCTCTGTTTATTTGCTAAAAATGAATGTAGTAATAATTTGGTTGAACCTGTACCTAAAGTTCGTGAGAATTCATCAACGGTAGATATTAGGGTATGCAATGTAGTTCTTTTGGTTGTAATCCACTGTTTGTACTTAATATTTTCAATTAATTTTCCTCCAAAATTCTGTTCCGATTGAACAATAACATGTTTTACACGCGGAAATTGATCACATAATCCTTCAAAACAGTTAGTAGACTTTACATCACATACCATATGACCCGAACAATCACGATTATTCATGATAGGTCACGTCGAATCATAAGTAATTGATTTTCAATTGGCTCCGTCAATTATTAATTTAACATTTTCATGTATTGCGCAGACACAGTAGTGGTACTCAAGTGAGTACCACTAGATCCTGCTAACACATAGTGTTTAGGTCGCAGAGTAGCAAATTTTGAGGAACTACATTTTATTTCTGGGTGATAAATTTCAAAAACCTTCATGCAATTCTTTTAAATTATCCAAAAGAAGACGTTCCTGCATTTGAATTCGTTTTCCATCCACTTCAAAAGAGACGTGATCTTTTTGGCCTGGCATTATATGAGTATTATCATCAAACTGATGGAAGATAATTATAGTATTAACGAAATCTGATGTTAAAGATGGATAAGTTTCAGTACTTGGATCACCTAAAATCCCTTTCAAACACAGAGCGGAGAACTCACAGATCCGAGAACTTGTTCTTTAGCACAGACACTATATTACACTAACGTGTGGTACTTGGTATTTTTCAAATTTTGAGAGAGAGAACTTTTTAAATCAAAAGTAAAGTCAAATCTGACATGTCAAACTGAGTTAGCCGTTGCTGCTCCTCCGCATCGCAAGGTCTGTTCGAGTGGTAGATGATGAACCACCCCCGTTTGACCAATAGTAGTTCTTAAAGTTTTTCTGCTTTCGTGAGTCACGCCTTTTTTTGCAGGGTAGGGAGTATCGAGAACAAAGAGTTTCTCAATAATATTCAATAAATTTTCAATAATGATGTTTTTTTTCCTTCTTATCATTTATTCATTTCTTGAATTTTCAATAGAGTTATCTTGTCTAAGAAATAAGATTATTTTATTGAAAATATATAATAATCATTCATATTTAAGAGAAAAACGATATCAAAGAAGAAAATTCGACCGTGCAATGTGATACGCGCGACGGTGGGAGGTACCGCGCTCGACACCACTAGATACATTGAATTTTTTCCGATAGTAGTAATAAAATCTCCATTTTTAAGTGAATCGTTTTTGATTAAAAATTTGACGCAGAATACGATATAAATACTGAGGACCTAATTCATGGAGGTCAAACTAGTTAAAAATCGATTTTAAAATTTTAATTGTTAATAACAATTTTAATTTGTTGATAATATTTTTGGGATGATCTTTTTCTAGAAGCTCGTACTTTTATCTTTCAAATGAAAAAAGAAAAATGTCTCGAGCTTTAATAGAACAGGAGTTCTGCAGTTTAAAAAAATAGTCTTCTCTCAAAAAAAGTATTAGCTCAATCAAAAATGGGTCGGTCAACTTCCGTTCAAATCTGTACGATGAGGATTTTTCTTCGATGATGATATATGTATATTTTGAATCCGTACTCAATAAAAAAATAGCAGTATACATGAAAAAACTTTTCTTACCCATATATCTTACAATACTTTTAAGGACACGATTTCGAGTAAATATATTAAGCATATAAAAACAATTGTTCAAAATTCAATAATACCATTTTCATTCAAATCATTAATTTTATGGGAATAATTATAATCTTCAAAACTATCCGATTGCGATTGTTCAATCTCTCCATCGTTTGGAGGTGCTACGATAATTAAGGGATGTAATGCTGAGTCCTTGGGTGGCAGTGAATATCAGTTCCTTGTTGAAGATCATTAGAGCAATGCAAGACTACATCTGTAGAAAATATCTTTTGGATTCAAATTTCTCAGTAGTTTATACAACGTTATTGTCTCCAAAAGATCATCAGGACTGAAATCTTACCTAAATTTAGGTAAATTCATATTCTAAAAAATATTTTTACGCTGTTTTGGAAGTACTCATAATGAATCCAAAAAATTAAATATTTTTAATGGCAAAATTGTACCACCAGTGTCAGTGGTTTCCACATTATTTAATTTGGAACGAGTCTTGGCTGTACGAAAATTATGAAAAATGTATCAAACATGTGCAAAAATACGACGCAATTATGTATTGTGAAAAAATGAGAACCATCCCGCTTGTATAAATTCCGCAGAAGACGATTTCTTCGCAGCTGTTTCAGTTTTTTGGCTCCTGGCCATAAAAAATCACTTCTCTCAGTCAGCTCATTTTTCTGAGCATTAAAACTGGTAAAAGCAACAGAGAGAACGAAACGTACTAAACATTCGAGTGTAGACGCGACCGTCAAGCTTCAACTTGAGAGATTATTGTGTTGTCGCTTTTTGTCACCTTCTTTAGGTTTTCTTGGGCAAAAACTAATGTTTTGTGTCTAGACAATAAAGTATCGCGGATCTGCATTCATCAAGCCGAAGCAGTGTTTGTGAGCGGTGTGGGTATTGTATGGACCGGTGTGCATCGGTGTATAAAATAACGTCGCACTGAACTGGTGTTTGTTATGCTCTCCTTAACACCGTTACGGTGTTGCATGTTAGAAGTCATACCAGAAATGTAACACCAGGCTCTCACAACTATACACCATCGGTGTGAAGTTGTATCAAAATTTTTTACAGTGTACACGGAAAGAAATTTTCGACAGCTGCTGCATTCATAGTAGTAGGACAGCGCAACCAAGGCATGAAAGCAGCAGCAACACCAATTTTGAGAACATGTCTGTCCCATAAGGTTAGGTTATCAGTTTCTAAGACTTTGAGGAAACCAATGAGTTTGATTGACCTTTGGTACACACTTCCAGTTTCAAAAACTGGAGGTCAAGTTCATTAGCCAGCTATTCTGGATAAAAATTAAAAAAAGATAAAGTAATGGTCAGAGTAACGGCTTTGTCAAAATTCCAATATTTGAACGGAAACTGAGAATTATTAGCCAGACAACGCAAGATTTGAAAAAAAATTTAATGAAAAGGAAAGGTTTCTTCATCACAGGCCTACAAGATGATCTTAACGCCTCAAAAATTAACCATTCAAATTTTGGTCACACAGAAAGTAATGAAAAATACAAAGTTTTATTTTTCGGTCAAACTATGCAAGATAAGGGAATGTTTAGATGAACAACAGTTGTGCAAACAATAAAGATCTACAAATTTGGTAAAATCTACTTTTTGACAGGACAAATAGTTCTTGTTTTGTTCATGAAAACCATATTTAAAATGAAAAAAAATACACAGAAGTTCTTTACCAGAAAAATATGTTTCAAGAGCTCTATATACAAATATAGAGGAATACAAAGACCAAGCGCAAAGCACGAGATAAGTTCATCACCGAGCGCAAAGCGCGAGATTCGACTGTTGCGAGCCATAGGCGCGCTCAAACTTACGAGCGAAGCGCGCAATGAGAATAAGCCCACGCAGCGTGCAGATTTTTCACTATAAGGATAGAAAATCGCAGGATGGATTCATTCTAATTTCATAAATTTTATGAATGACCACAAATTGTATAAATCATCAAAAATCTCATAGAAAACCGAAAATTTCATAAATTTTCATGAAGTTATAAGTTCCCAGAAATGACCACAAATCTAATACATTCTCTTAAATTTAATAACTCCCAATGGATATCATCAATATAGACGAAATAAATAAATTTCACGAATTCTTTTTTTAATTAATAGATCACTAACCATTTTTTCCAATTCCCAATGATTTTCTTAATCTAGATGAATTCCATTTATGTTGAAAAATCAGTTACTGATGTTTTTCTCGAAACTCCTATGCATAATCCTAATACTCTGATGTATCTCGATTACTTGACTAGTTTTCATCCTCTGCTCCGGGTAAATGTACAAGGAATCCCAGTAACAAAAAAGTTAGTTCTGGAATACTTGAACAGGTGTTTTCCTTTTTGATTTATTAGTGATTCTAGTGAATATTAGTAAAATAGAAAATTGGTTAAGGTGTCGCCAGTAGACGTTAAAAAGGATATCAATTTTTGATTTTAGGTAAAACTAGTTGCATATCGATTTCGGAAACAGTAAAAGGTACAAAATATATTTCCCGGTAAGAAAAAGATGCGCAATTAAATTTTGTATTGAAGTGTACTTTTAAGAATTGGAAATTCGGGACCTCATGTCAAATGGCCAGGGATCAATTCGCTCTCTGGAGAATAATTTTATGGGTCCTCCTTTGATGATCCGGCAGCTCAATTGACGTGCAAGCACTGTCGCGAAAGAGATAGAGGATCACAAGCACAAGTGTAAGAGAGACAGTTTTGAGTAACAGCTATCCTCTTCTCGACATATCGAGCGGGCGCAGGCGCAAAAGGGACGGATTAGACTTGCCATGCGGGAACATTCGGAAAACTGTCAGTTTCAGTTTAAAATATTTAACTAAGCATCATCTGGTTCACTAAGACAAGGTGTGAATGTACGGATATATAATTCGAACCCTTGCGATAAGCTCGTTAATTTGTTGGAAGTGGCAAAGGCACTGAAACATTCAAACTGAAAAAAACTGAAACACTGGAACACTGATAACATTCATGGAAATTTATTAAATTTGTGGTCTTCAATGAGATTTGTGATGATTTGTACAGTTTGTGTTGATGAACTCATCGCGTATCTCGTGCTGCGCACTCGATTAAAATTTTCCCAGAACGGTATAGAAGTTTTGTTGCTCCATTTTTTTCATATGTGGTTTACTTTTTCTGGAAATTCGATTTTTCAATGTTTCATTCAACTTTATACGATTGAAACAAAAACTTCGCGTCCGATGGGAAAAATGATAACACATTTGAAGATATTTTTCTGGTATAGAACTTGTGTGCTTTTTTTTCGACAGCTTTCGTCGATTGTCTGGAGATTCCATTTTTTTATTTTAAATATGGTTTTTTATGAATGAAGCAAGAACTACTTGTCCTGTCAAAAAGCAGATTTGACCAAATTTGTAGATCTTTATCGTTTGCTCAATTTTCGTTCATCTCTGTTTTCCCGTATCTTGTTAGTTTGACCAGAAAATGAAACTTTGTATTTTCCATTATTTTTTGTGCAATCAGAATTTGAATTTTTGATGTTTCGAGGAAATTTAGAAAGTTGTAAAGACCATTTAGTAGGCCTCCGATAAAGAAACATTCTTTGTTCATTTCACTTTTTTTCAAATCTTGCGTTGTCTGGGTAAAAATTCTCAGTTTTGTGTAAATTTTGGAATTCTGAAAATGCCATTACTCTGACTATTACTCTATTTTTTTAAAATTTTTATCCAAAATATCTGGCTACAAACTTGACCTTTAGTTTCTGACACTAAAAGTGTGTGGCAACACACGTGACGCGCAATGGCGGGGGTGTTAAACAATTTTGTTAACTAAGATTTGTTGAGATGAGTAGAAGTCACCTTTGTTCTAACCCTTGGTGGCCCTTATATGGGCCGATTGTGGCGTGTGATAGAAGTCTCTCGCTATTTAGAAGCAGGGATTTCACCATGGAGCGCTTTTGAGCTGTTGGATTGGATGAGTGCCTTGTGGGTGTGGGCGCTTTGCTCACTGGTGTCCTCCAGTAGAGGGATGGACCAAGAGGGCCCTGAAAACTGTACAACCCACCGTTAGCTCACAGGATTATTGGGAGGCCGCGGGACCAGGCTGGTCACCTGCGAACCTCCAAGCTTCGGTCAGGTCGATGGGTGCCAGCGTCAAGCGAGCTCACCCAAAGATCTTGTTAGAAGAATAAAAAAACGGTCGTTGGCAAGGAAGGTTTACATTGAATTGAAGTCCTCTCCTCGATCCAAGTCGTTATCTCAATTCATACTATTTATATCTATCTGAAAATATATTGTAGAGATAAAACAACAAACGATTTGCTTTTAATTGCCTTCGTTTAGACACTAGTCTGTCGCCAGGGAGTCTACGTAATTGAACGCATTGGGTCGGTAACTGTTCGGAAACCGTTCGCCTCGATTCGGTCTGATTCGGTAACCATTCGGAAACCAGAGATTAGTTCTGTCTGATTCGGTAACTATTGTACTTTTTATGGGATTTGTTCCTACTGACGTAGTCCCAACGCGGACGTGGGAGATAGACCAGCCGTCTTACCATGCCATGGCGGTTTCACTCAACACGCGGGAACCGTCAGTAGCAGCGGTTGGTGCGGAGTCAGACAACCGCTTCTACTGCCCTCGCACTAGTGTCAACAGAGTAACGCCCATGACTCCTTTTATTGAATAAAAACCAGGAGACAAGTTACATATCGAGAACGACATTTTTCAGCATGGAAATACTTAAGATTGAAACTATCCTAATGGAAAAAACGTGACGGAAAAGAATGTTTTCATTTATAATAAAATTTAGAGCGCCCTTGCGAGCGACAAGTGTGTACCAAAGGTCAATGGAATATATCAGTTATTTTATAAGTTATCCTGCCAACAGACAAACATTCAGACATGCAGGCATACAGACAGACACATTCGTAAAAAACTTTTCTTCGGTTTCAGGTTGTCTCAAAACGTGGGCATATGACGAAGACCGTGGGAAGGGGGGGGGGGGCGTCAAGTTTCATACAAATTTAATACCTCCTCTGATGAGAATTTAAAAATACATAAAAGACGTCATATCCCAGCCGTTTCTTCAAAAAGACAATCGACAAATCGATATTATAAAATTAAAAGTGATACCACTGGTCAAGGTTATCCATTCATCGAGCAGGCAGGAAATTTTTCATGTGTTCAAAAAAATATCTAGATCCCCCGGAAAAACTTTCCAGAAGGAAATTTGTGAAGGTTACAGGAATTTCGTAATAATGTATTCGAAAAAAGACCTAGATCCGTCGCTTACACTCAGTTGAGAATTCTCCTCAAAGGTATGTCGAAAGATATTAATATTTTCGTAAATCATAAGAAGGAGACATCATTCAATACATAATATTTTAACTATTTTTCTTCATTAACTGGATCGAATTTGATACCGATGATCTTTGACGCTGAAAATCATCCGCATACTTTGTTAGAAAGAATACAACTTTTATGTTTCTTCTCCAGTTACAATTGACAATGGCATATCAAGTCTGTCATCTGCATGGTTTTCATAAAAGGTACTGATTTAACGATTTATCATTAATAGAAATAAAATATGGGAAAATGAAGTAATAGATAAAGGGTTGAGCTTCTGAAACTAAAAAAATATGTATTGATCGTAAGATGGTAAAAGATTTTGAAAAATGATTAGAAGTTATGATATCAGGAAGGTGAGAGACTTGATATGCCTGTATCAATTGTAACTAGAGAAGAAAGATAAAATTTGTATTCTTTCTAACAAATTTTGCGAATAATTTTCAGCGTCAAAGATCAACGGCATCAAATTCAATCTAGTTCATGAAGAAAGATAGTTTAAATATTATTTATTCAGTGTTGTCTCCTTTTTATGATTTATGAAAACATTAATATCTGCTGACATTCCTCTTAGGATAATTCTAAACTAAGTGTATGTGATGAATCTGGGTCTTTATTCAAATAAATTATTACGAAATTTCTCTCACCTTCCCAAATTTCTTTTTGGAAATTTTTTTCGGGAGATATGAGCAAATGCGAAACGCGTTTCACTCATTCTGAACATTTAATTGTTAATCTTAGTGGTAGTTGACAAGGATTTTTGGTTATGGAGACAGCTCTGTGCACGAGGGAGTTGATGACCAGATTTCTTCCGAAATGAGTCGCGGTAAGAAGGAGCATTCGGGTATCTATATGTATGAGTAGGTTTTCTGAAAAATTCTTGCCCTTATTTTACATTCGATATTTCCTAAGCTTCAGCGTTCAAGGAAAGCATATTTTCAGATTGTCTAATTTCCATATTGAACTCGATATAAGGATGTAGTCTCCAGATGACAAAAATGTCGTCCTCATAACTGCACCAGGATTCCGGTTTAGGCTTGGATTGGTTAGATATTTTAGTTTCTAGATGTTCCATAGAGATATTAGCTATTGCAGGGGAAATGGGAGATCAAATTGCTGCATCTGAGGTTTGTTTGTTTAATTGGTTTTCGAAAGAAAAGTGAGTATGATTTAGACAGTCTTCTATCAATGATGTGAGTGCAAGAAGGTAAATCGGGATATTTTCGAAGAGGAATACTAAGTCACAATTCACTAGGATGTCTTGAAATTGAATCCGAATCTGCTTTTTTTTCAATCAAGTAAGAACATTTTTTGAGGTGAGTGATAGTGTTGCTCATGGAAGGATCATTCTCTGGTAAAGAAGTGTTCAAGGTTGTAGCTTGGTCATTTCACTGCACTGAAGATAAGTCAGAATGAAATGTTGTTTGTGTAGGTTTTTGAAACTCCGTTGAATCTTGGAGATATATAATAGTTACACATCGAGAAAATTCTCGTACAGAAAACGAGGAAGGTTTCGTTTATTCTCGGGAAAATGAAAGATATCTGTTGTATCGACAGAAGTTTTGACTTCGTTATATCAACGAAAGTGTTCTCCTACCGAAACAAAAACTCTTTGCACAATGAATGGCATGAGTTTCAATGAGAACTAAGAAAAAAATTTGTCGTGTCAATGGAATTTCTATCCTTGATTCTTCAGTATAATTGTACATTCACATGGACTTGCCTGTAAGTGACGTTCGATCCAGATTATATGAAGTCCTCGCTTGAATACATTACACATGTAGTATCTCCCTGGTAGGCAGGCAATATCACACGTTTAAGTCCCAAAAGAAAGCGACACCTTGCGGCCTGCGTCCGTCTCCAAGCTTCAATTTTCAGAGTAAGCGAAAACGAGCCTTTCCAGCTCATTTTGCCAATAATATGTAGGGGCAGGGTTTGACAATTGTTCGATTGGTGTTCGGGTGGGTTGTAATATATTCGATGTTGTAATGTCATTTACAGGTAAGTTCGTTTGATCGTACAATTATATTGCGTCCTCGCTCTCCTAAATTACACATGTAGTTATTTAGAGAGCATTGGTGAAATGAATTTACCACTCGAATAGGATTATTTCTTATTGAAAAACTTCTCGATTAAGATAATTTATTTAACCAAACTTCTTTGTAATATAACCTTTGCAAAGTCAAAATCGACTTTTTGAATAAGTCACTTTTAATGTTTCGCAAATACTTGAAAGCTTTTAGACCAGCCGGCCGTTCGTATCATAGTGTCATTATGAACCTAATTTCCTGCCGCTGTCGACGTGGATGCGTTTTGTGTCAAACAAGCCGTGGAAATTGATACATCAATACCACTATCTTTTGAGCATCTATTAACCCATTTACTGATCGTTGTAGAACTTACGGCGTGAACGGGTTTTACAGTCGATAGAAACAAATCATCAATACAATTTCTTATTGATTCGGTATTAATGATTTTGGACTTTTTTTATATGACTTAACCTAACTTTTGAAAGAGTCTGTTCTCTTTGGACAGAACATGAAGCTAACAGTGTCACTCTCTTAACTGTTAAATTTTTCAGGTTTGACTCGTCAACCCCTTCTTAATAGTTTCGTACTATGCCAACATCCCATGTAGTAGAATACTTTAGTGTCTGAGGTTAAGATCTCCAAACTCCTTTCATAAATCTAACTTCATCAGGGTTACAACCACTCAACGATGATAAGATTAGGTCAGTAGATCTTTCGGACATCTGTTTACTCAGCATAAACTGCCCGACACTCTGCATAATCATCTTCACGTTTTATTCTCGATAAAACTTTAAGGATTAAAGAAAAACGTGGAAAGGCATAAAAATAAAATCTAGACCGAATAATGGTAAAGGCATCAATAAATAATGCGTTATTCTTAGGACACCAGGAAATAAATTGTTCACGTTTTGTGTTTTGTGTAGCAGAAAACAAATTTATATTTGGTATTCCAAAATTTTCTACTATGATGATATTATGATAAAAGTCATTAAGCTCCGGTTGCGTGTCGACATTCTTCTTTCTGGACAAACTATCTGCTAACTTATTACTTTTTTAAGGAACGCATGAAGCTATCAACATAATGTTTCTCAATTCTGTCCATTGACAAATTTTCCTAGATGATGTACTAAATTTTTCAAACCGAATTCCACCCATCTTGTTCACAGAAGCTAATGCAGTGAGATTATCTGTCTTCATTAAAATCTGAACATTTCTCAAATCTGATGCAAGTTCTTCCGATGCTATTTTTATAGTTAGTAGCTCTAAATAATAATTCATATGGAAACTAGATTTAAATTTTGACCAAAATCCATATATCTCCTGAGTACCATTAAAAGCCCCTCATCCAGTGGTCGATTCGTATTTGTAAATAGTCATAGCAAAACTACCTGATTTAATATAATGAATTCTTACTGTTATATTGCCTTTCTACCAAAAAAGGTCCTCTCTATCTTTAGTAGGTATTGACATTACAATTTTGAATTATAATCATTAGATATTATTTAAAAGATTTTTTCTTTTTCCAACCGTTTGGTATATTACCAACCATACTCAACGGCTATGCAACAGTATAAAAGTTCAACAATTAATTGGGCGAATTCTTCAATTTTACAACGAATAATCTTACGCAATTTTTTCATGAATTGCAGGAATTCTTCTTCTCTGTCTTCGGACAGTTTCATAGCGTACTCCTTTGTATTGATTATGATATCGAAAAATTCACATAATTTTTTTTGCATTAATTCTGATTTTTTATAAATTACCCTAAAGCACAAGGCCTCCAAACGTTCAATCGTTTGATTGACATTCCTTTCGCATTTTCCAAATGAATCTTCTATACAAAGAATATCGCCTGAGTAGACCACTAATGAAAAACCCATAGATCTCAAATATCTGACAACCACTCTCATGATTTTGATAAGAATGTATAGCGCTTCACACGAACCAAAAGGTAAGCGAACGAATTGATATAACACTCTTTATTAAAGGTAAATCTCAAATATCTCCTACTGTTACCATGTATTGGCATCAAGAAATAAGCGTCTTCTAAGTCGAATGATGCTAAATAATATTTCGGAAAAATTAATTCTACAGCTGTGAATAAATTCCCCATCTTGAAATGTTGTTTATTTACAAAATTATTAATCTGTTTTTAATTTTAAATAAATCTGTAATAACCATCTGATTCCTAAACTAGAAAATACAAAGACACCCATTGACCTTCAGCATAATCACATTTTTCTATAGCACCCTTCTCCAAAAGATTATCCATAGCTACCTGACTGCTTACAAACTGAATATAATTCCTAACAGGTTCGTGTGTTTTGAATCCGCTATACCTACCCGACTGCTTTACAACTAGAATTTTATATCCTTTCGAACAATTTAATATGATTCTTTCATCAGTAATTCTTTCCCTCCTATGAAAAAAGTATTTAAATCTACCAGAAAATGGAACTACATCATTTAATTGATTTTGTCTTGCTTCAGATGTGTTGCTTAACGTTGATGCGGTGCTTGAGCATTGTAATTCATGAATTTGTGTGTGTTTTTGAACTATGGCCTTTTTCCTGCTGTCCTCTCGAGGAGTAGATTCCGCTTGACCCGGATGACGTGAACAGGGGAACCCTGAGTTTAAAGACTGTTTTTTCCTTTTTGATTGCTTAGACCTTCTTTATAAGGAGACTGAGCTTTCATGGATTTTGCAAATATACTAACAGCCTTAGCTCCTTTTAACTCCCCTGATAGGTTTTAACCATAGAAAAACTCATCAATTTTGGTATATTTCAAAATTGCTACCGTTTCTTATGTTAAACCAGGTTCAATGAAAGCTTTTCTTGGTTTTGATTCATTGGAAATGAAGAATGTCAGCAAACTTGAAATATCGCTCAAACACTCCAATTAAGTTTCCAGTTCCATCTTTTTAGTGTTTCCTTTTCTATAAATAAATCTCCAACGCTATAATAAATCCTCTCTGACATTCATCTTTGAAGTTTTGCTCTGCTTGGGATCATCTCCAATCAGACGAGAATAAGGAAATGATTATTCAGCTACACAATAACATAGGTTTAATCATACATAAAATATTTTTGTCTCCTCTAACCATGCAGCTAGCACCAGCAAAATCGTTAAGGTAAATGCGCAAATTTTTGTCTTTCATCCGTCTTACTATGCAGTCAGCACAGATTTTCTTGCACATTTTCTTCGTCTCGTCTAACCAATCAGTAAGCAACGATATTGATATGCGATCTTTGTCTTGACATGCAGCAAGCACAGACCCGATATTTTGCCTTCGTTTTACCATTCCTGTAAAGAAGGCGTGTCGTACTACGGCGAGTCAGATTATCACTCAAGACCTATAGCTCCCTTTGCGATCGGCCGTTACGCATACTCGAATTTTATAAGTGGAATCTACTCATGATTTTTAACCAATTTTGATGAGTCTCCTCCATTTTTACTCCCTCGCTCCTCTCATTTTCATTTTCGTCATCCGGTTTTGACGGCGAGCAAGACGCTTTCGAACTTTTACTACCCTTACTTAGATCGGCGTTCTTCACCGCCATCTTTGAATCCGATGCGATCGGAGCTTAAAGACGGACGCGAGCTGCTAGCGGTCACATTCTTTTGGGACTTGAACAATGTGGTGTTGCCTGCCTACCGGAAGGATACTACATGTGTAATGTAGGAGAGCGAGGACGCAATATAATTGAGTGGTTACGTTGATGCATCGAGATATTGAATTCGTGATTTCCAAAAAATTCATTCTTTTGCTACGACAGGAAAAAGGTTCTAAGAATTGAAGAAATATTTCGTTGGATCGACGGAATATTTCTGTTGTCACAAAAAATAAGATAAATTTTTCCCTAGAATTGCAAACATGAAAGCTCATATAATTCCAACGACAGGTTTTCGTTGACTGAACTGACGGTATTTTAATCAACACAACTTCTTCCGTTATTCCAACAACAGCATATTTTTCTCGTTATATGTTTTCATTTTATTATTGTTGTGTTGGCAAGCTTAGAGTCCTTTCGAAAGATTTTCCTTTTGCTGACTGCTGTTTTTTAAGGTTCTTTTTAGGTTCATTTCGAAAGTTTTGCCTGAGCAGAATCTGCTCATACGATTCTTTCAAAAGTTATCGTGTTTACAGATATAAAGGGAGAACCACTTGAAAAACCCCTTCCCACCTATTGGGAGGGAAGGGGGGGGGGGGTGTCCTAAAACGTGGAGCTTCGATAAAAATCGGTGATGCTAACTGTTTTATGAAACTTATATTCTGTATAAGGTACTGCTCTCAATTTCTCCCTTTTTATGAGACGAATAATAATTAAACCTTGACGATAAATTGATGGAATCGCCAGTTCGGAAACTGTTGATTTATCGTACATTCTCTTTGAGGTATGTATCTAGCTACTTCATTAGCGGAAGAACAGACTCCAAGGCCTTTAAACGATTGCGTACAATTTTTATAATTCGTTCTGACTCAGAATATGTCGTCATAGAGATCCTTATCAGCACTCTGTTCTTGATCATACCAGTTTTCTCAAATTTTAGTGGTATGTGTGCTGAATATGATGGAATTTTCAATGGTGATGTGAAATGTAACTTGTTGTCGCAACAGCCAAAATAAACATCTGGAGCTGAAATCCAGAGTACGCATGAAGGAAAAGATTTTTTATTGATCCTAATTCTTCATTTTTAGGGAAACATGATGTCAAGAGAGCTTAGCGAGAAATTGAGAAATTTTCGTTCCAAAAAACCTTGAATATTTTGTAATACATTTCCCTTTTGATACAAAACTAGCTATTCCTCTAGCCGGAAGAATGAGTTCAAGGTTTTCCCGGAGATCGAATTCGATTTTCATAGATTGTTCAAGCTCAGGTGATATCATCTGCCACGCATCGTACAGTGATGATTATATATAGCAGGAAATATATACCGTAATTCTCAGTCGCTGTTTTAGGAATCTATCTAAAAATGAGGGCATCCATCAGCACTTTGTTCTTGACGATAGCGATTTTTCTCAATTCCGCAGGTAAGAGTTTTCTATAAGATATAATTTTCAATATTGATGCATAAGATTTATATATTTCTCAAATCTTTAGTAGGCCTAGATTCGCAATATTCAAAATTCTAGTTTCTGAATATTCGGCTTTGAATTAGAAATTAATTTTATTTTTACAAATCTACATTGCTCAATCCAACCAATCAGAATCGATCAAAGGAGATGATTCGACCTTTTACTGCCCTCCCTTGTCCTATTTTACCCTAACCTGCCTCATTCACTCAACCCTTCCCCACTGCACCCTATTCTATTACGCAATACCATACATTACCCTACTATACATCACCCTAATGTACTGTCTTGAACTTTATCCTACCTGTATTTATCATGCCCTTACCTACCCTTTTCTACTTCACTCCAGTTTGCGGTACTTCTGCTTAACCTTCCCAGCCATCACTTCCTCTTCTTTCTTTACTCTAATCTAGCGTACTAAAGGATACTCAACCTCAATATTTCCTACCATACTATACATTACTATACCTTGCTTTCCATTTTTGGACACCTTGTGCAAAGCCCGATTCATGGGGACCATCGTCATCACTTTCCAGGTTATTCTTGGTCACTTTTTA
>WSXT02000226.1:0-15184 GCA_011762715.2 Neuroterus valhalla
AACATGTGGGAGGGGGGGACGGGGGGGGGATAAAAAAATAAACATATGAGGGGGAGCGGAGGGAGAGGGGGGCGTGGGGGGCTGATCCATCGAGGAGTGGACGATTCGCAAGACTCGATTCAAATTTTTCTAATTAGTAACTATTAATTTTGATTACATCTTTCTCTTCTTTCCATTATTTAGCTACTACAGAGATGAGACGAAATAGACAATGGGGATGAAAAGGAATAAAAAATTGATTAATTTAGTTCTGAGTCGAAGAATAAAGGCAAAAATGAGTAGGGGGAGAAAGTAAGGGAGTGGGAATGAAAGAAAGTGGTGAAGATGGTAATTAGTGCATGCGGAGAGTAATAACGGTAAGCGAAAGGAAGGAAAATGAGCCGAATTGTGAGCAATAAGGGGTAGTGTGGAGGAGGGAGGAAGGGATGGTAAGGCTCATGGAGGAATAAGGTTAAGAGGTCATAAGGGGAAAAGAGTTATTGGCGGTGAAGATAGGAATGATTTGGAAAGGATAGGTTTGGAGAGGATAAGATAAGATGGGAATGGATGGAATGGGATGGGTTGAGACGGGAAAGAATAGTATGTGATGGGAAGAAATGGTATGGAATGGAATGGGTTTGGATGGGATCGGATAAGATGGGGTAGGATGGGATACAAAGCGTAATGACGATGAGCAAAAGGAAGAAAAATGAGCCAAATTTGAGGAAAAAGGAGTAGTGAAGGGGAAGGGAGGAAGGTAGGAAGGGATGGCAAGGGCTATGGAAGAATGAGGGTTATTGGTGATCAGGGAAAAAGAGTTATTTGCGGAGAGGGAAGGAACGGTTTGAATGATATGGGAAGGTATAAGATAGGATTAGGGAGGATTGGATATGATAGGATGGGGATGAATAGGGTGGGATGGGATAGAATGGGATGGGATGAAATGGGATGGGATATAATGTGATGAAATGTAATGGGTTCGGATGGGGTCGGATGGGACCGGATGGGATTGGGTTATATAGGGTGAGATGAGATAAGATGAGATGAGATGAGATGGAATAGGATATGATGAGATGGGATGCGGAGAGTAATGGCGTTAAACAAAAGGAAGGAAAATGAGCCGAATTGTAAGAAATAAGGAGTGGTGAGAAGAAGGGGCAAAGTATTGAACGGGCCATGAGGGAAAGAGTTTTAGTAGTGATAAGAGCATAAATGTTATTGGCGGAGAGTATAAGAACGGTAAAGATAGGATATCATAGAATTGGAGAAAATGGGATAGGATAGAGTTAGAGTTACAGTGGATAGGATAGAGTTATAGTTATAGTTAGAGTGGATAGGATAGAGTGTTAGAGGATAAGATAAGATGGGAATGGGATGGGATGGGATGAGATGGGATTGGATGGAATGGAATGGAATAGAATTGAATGGAATGGGAGTGTCTGGGATGGGATGGGATAGGCAAGGATGGGATGAGATGGGATGAGATGGGATGGAATATAAAAAAATAAGGTAAGATAAGATAAAAGAGTAGTTGAGAAACGTTGAGCTTGAGAGGAGGAGAGGGATGAGATTTGATTGAATCGGGGTTAAGGTAATTAGGAAAATATTTGCAGATCCCTATCCAATGAAGGCTTCCGACATAAGACTTGGGTAATTCAATGGAAAAACACATAAACAAGGAGCTCGCAAGAGAATTAGGAGGATGAGAAGAAGCAAGATTCATTAGTATTCAGCCTAGGATTTCTCTAGATTCTCACACTATTATTATCCAATGCAATAAAATGATGAAGAGAAACCGAAAGAGAGCCGCGAATTCAATTAGCAAGTTGGCTGAACCAAAACTTCTTCTAAAACTCTGTAAACTTAATATGTCAGAGAATGTCTGACAGCGAAGGTAAACAAAAAAATCTAGAGGAAAATATGTAATAAGAAAAAAATTGAGAAGAACATTTTCCTTCTTTTTAGACACATCGTCGGTTGATTTAGGAGAGAGCACGGAAATAATACCTGGAGGTTGTTGTTGCAACAGTTCTGATTGTGGTCAGGGTGAATATAGCGAAAGTAAGGATTATTTGAATTATATTTCTTGGTGCATAATTTCTCTGATTTGTACGTAATTCATGCGAAGGCGGTAGATTTCTTTGATCAAATCAATACGATATTCATATTAGAGATTAAGGAATTCAAACTTGAAATTAAAGGATTAAAATCAGGAAGGTTTCTGCAATTCAGTCGCAAAAACTCTCCACTACGCAATAACATTCCAAACAGAAAGTTGGGATGGTAAGAAAAAAGCGTTTGCCATATCGCTCACATGCGCTTGGATAAGGCAAACTTTTCAGGCAATGTTTTAAGGGAGGTTTCTTGAAGAAAAAGACAAAACTCGGCCATTTTCTCTTCTTTACCTCCTCTAATCTTTTCAATCCAGTCCTCTAGCTTTCTCTACTTCCTCCATCTATGCTTCTCCTATCCTTTATTCTCCTGGAGTTCCCTTAGCAATTTCTTACCATTCTTCTCTCCTAATCATTTCCCCTAATATAATCATCTCACACATTCTCCCATGTCTCTTTTACCCATTGCCCACCCTGTATTTTCCCTTTTCATCCTCTAATCTCCTCATCTTCTCTGCAACAATTTACATCTGTTCATTTTCATTTCTTTTTCCCACTTTCACCTACTCTTTTTCATTTCCTATTCTTCTTTGCTGTTTCTCGTCCAGCGCTTTTTCTTTCCCCCACTGTCATCATCAGTGGTAGACGGTCCGAGTCTAAGTACTCTCCTATTTCAAGCCCCCTAATTTCTTCTCTTACCTGATTGTCAACAGTAACATAGTTTATCATTGTTTCCACCTTTCCTTCTGCATGAGTGTATTCTACCTCCAAATCACCCTTAATATTCTCGTTCTAGATAAATGATCCAACCTTTTCCAATCGACTCCGTAATTTTCTTCCCTCTCCATTAACTGCTACGCTTTTCCTGCCATCAAAACCTCTTACTCCTTTTTTACTCTCTTCATATGTGAATATGCATATCCCCTTCTATCTTCCACACCTCGTCTCCTATCATTTTCTCTTCTGCCATTATTCCTCCTTGCTATTCCTCCAAACGATTTACATATTTCTTCTCTGCTACAAACACTTCCCTTATTCCCATCACCATTCCTCTCATTGCTCTACTCTTTCTAAGTCCTCTCTTCGCCTCTTGTACCTTTCACATGTATCCTTTCGGTAGCCTCCCTTTACTCTTTCCCATCTCCTCTTATCCTAGCCATGTCTTTAGCATCACTAAGACTTCTTATTGCGCCAACTCCTTCGAAAACTTCTTATCTTTTCTTCCTAATCCAGCTACATTCCAGTGACATATCCGTCATTCTGTCCTTGTTTCATCCTTTGTAACCTTTTCTTTCCCCCTCTTTCCTATTTTCCTTTTTTCGTTCTTTTCTCATCTCTTTTCCCGTCCTCTTTCGTTCCCCTGAATTTCCACTCTATTCGTCCCAATCACCATAGGCCTTCTTTCTGTATTCTTCCATACTCAACCCACGTACGTCTTGCCTTCTCCTTTTCACCAATTTTACTAACGACATTTTGTCCACTCTTTTCTCATCCCTTCCTAGTCTTCTCTATTCGCCTACCTGTACCTTCGCATTTATCCTTTTTAGCCTTCCTTCTGCGCCTTCCTTCGAATCCTTTTCCTTTGATTTTGTACCTTTTGTAACTCCATTTTTTCATGTTTTCTCTCTCACTCCTTTTAATTCTTCTTTCAATTCTTCTCAGCATTTCCCTATTTCCACCTTCATTTTCTAATTTCTTCCCTTTGAACTTCGGATTGCTCCTTGCATTTCTCTCAACCTACTTTCCAACTTCTTCATTTTCTCTTTACGCTCCCCCTGCTTCTCTAGTATTTGCTTTTGGTCCCGCATCCTCTTCCTTAGAGTTTTCCTAACTTTCTCCGATTTCTCCATCCCTCTCCTTTGTTCATCCTGTCTATTTTCCTGCATTTCCATCACCTCTATCATCATTTTTCGAATTTTTTCCAAAATTAACCCCTACCATTGGCCCTCTATCTTCATCTTTGTTTTTCTCTAGTTCGTGAATCACTCTCGAAGAAAGTGGTTTTTTGAATAGACATCTCATACTTTCCAAAGAATTCTTAGTTTTTCCAATGTTTTGTTTCTCAAAACAAGAAAATACGTGTCACCTATTATTTTCTGGAAACAACATAATTTGTTTGTTTGAGATTCTGTGACTCGAAAAATGAAACCTTCCTGATTAAGAATAGATCCTTTCCGAAGACATTCAGAATTTAACCTTATTCTAATAAATAGATTTTTTAGAATATTCCATAAATTGAAAAAAAAATAATTCAAAATTTCACCAGGATGGTATAATTCCACATTGGAAAGAAACTAAAAATCGAATTTGAAAAATGAGACTCCAGAACTGTTTCACGTTGGATTTAAGCTATAAGCTTCTTATGCTGGACTCAAAGTAGACTTTTTGATCTCTATTCTTGTTTGAATTGACCGCGTTCCAACAAATCTTCCTTTCATGTGGTTGAAATTTTGTATACCCAAAAATTTCTTTTATTTTGAATAGGATTCGAGGAAGCAGTATTTACCCTCAAAGCTTTTGTGTCAGTAGTTGCAATATACGTGTGCACCGTGTACTCCCTGAGCAGTCCACCTTGATGTCGTTCATCCCCTTGATTCCCAACCTTAGTCAAAAATAACGAGGAGGATGGAGAAGAGAGTCATCTTGTTATGCCGAAACAGATTTCAAGCATGAAATAAATCCAGTATTCGAATCCATGGAATTTAAATCTGAAATACCTTGCGCCATTTAGAAATGTAATAAAGGTATAAATAAATCATGTAAACGAAAATATTTCATTTCCTTTTTGAAAATCTTCACCTAGGGTAATTGCTAAAGAGATTGAGTAGCGACCTAAGTAGGATCTGTCTTCAGGGAAAAGTGTGCTATTCAAATGAAGAACACGCGTCCCCTCAAGTCTTCTTATTCCATCTTTTATCACTTCTTCTCACATCCCTCCTCCTCGATTCCTCTCACTTTTCATTCTTAATACGACGGAAAGACATACAAATTTTTCTCCCTTCCTGTCTACTTTCAACCTTTCACTTTATTTCTCACCTCAACATTTCCTCTTGCCTCCCTGGAAATTCTCCTCATTCTTCATTCTACCTCTTCCTTTCTCCTGTTCTATCACTTCTAATCATCCGCTCCTCCTCATTCTCTGTCTCTTAATTTCCTCTTACTTACCACATCCTCCTTACACATTCCCTTACCTTTCATTTCCCCCTATTTTCTTTACTTTTCGATCACCTACCCTAGTTTCCAAAACGTCTCTTCACTTTCCCTGAATTCCTCTCACTTCTTTTTGTCCTCTCTTTCGACATCTCTACCTACTCTTTTTGAATTTTCCTTCACTTTTTCTCTGTTTCCATCACTTTCGATGATCTCCCTCCCCTGATTCCTCCTCATTCACCTTAATTTTCCCTCACATCCCCTCACTTCGTCTTGGTTCTCATGACTTCACTTGCTACATTTTCTACATTCCTTTCCATTTCTACTTATTATACCTTTTTATACGGTAGATAGAGTTGTTTCCTAAGTTTTTCGGATCTTTCCTACTCTACTCGTCTCCCAACACTACGCCTTATTTCCTACCCTCGGATTTCCTCTTACCTCTCACGCATTTTACCTCTCCTCTCCCACTTTTTTCTCTTTATTTGTTCTCACTGTCTCTCTTACACTATCTCTTCGAATAACTACTCTTCCCTTATTCTTTTCCACTCACCTTTATCTCCCCTAACGTAACCTTACTTTCCCAGATTCCAATCCCAATTTCAATAGCATTATTCAAATTGCCTTAAAAATCTTCTAGAACATTCGGAAATAGTTTAGACTTTCTGCAATCGATGCGAATCTTGTAACATTCTATCAAAATATCTTGAAACCTCCTAGGTCAATTTCCAGATTCCCTCCTGTTAAACTACTCCAATTATAAATGAGAAAATGTTTCCATTCCTGATCTAAATACTTAGATTGAGTGATATAATTACACTGAAGAAAGTGGGTCAACTAGGAAACCCTAAAGTTTCGTATTGGTCGTATCTCTAGAAGTTACTTTAAGCTCCAAAAGTTCGAAGCTTAGAAGTCTTTAAAGGGGCCCCAGGGCTGAGTCGATACGACACTGTCGAGTAGCAAACGTGATAGCACAAATAGTGAAGTCCTCCACCCCACCTACTCACCCTTTTCCCACTTGCCAACTCAAATACTGAACCCTCTGTTTTTTACTTACCTTTCTCGCTCTCTTTTTCTCGTGCATACCTCCTTCCTTAGTCTCATCTTCAGGATCAGGGTACAGTGTCCTTTTCTCTACTAATGGGAACCAATTGGTCAAATAACTGTAGAAGAAGCCTGAAAAAAAATGTTTCCCCCTCAAGAATAAGAATTGTTAGGGTTTATTTTCTTTCTCATTATTTATGGAGTAGCTTTTTTTTCTGTATCTGCTTTCTTGAAGAGAGGGTGCTATCTTTCTTTTACTTTTGTACTGAAGCATCAATAGCTTTTTTAGGTTTTTTGGTCTTTTTGATGATCCGATACGATAGTTATCCAGTTCGAGTATCTCCTTATCATCTCCACCTGCACTTTCTTCTTGTCCTACTAGATATTCACTTTCCTTTTATTTCTCTTTTTCAACTTTCTTATTATTGTCTCTTTATTTGCTTTACTTCTTCCGCTAACTTTCTCAAAATTCCTATTGTTTCCCTCCAATGTTTTCATTTCCTCTTATAACGCATTCCTTAGTATCCCTCATTTCCTCTCATACACTTTTCATTACTTCTCATCGCTTCCTACCGTTTCTCCTCTTTTACCCTCAAGTCCCTTCATGCCCTGCCCCACAATTTTCTCCATTCCCTCTCCACTCTCTTTTCCTTGTTTCTCTCTTACTCATTTCTTATGCCTCTCTTTATTTCCAACCGACTCTCGCTCTTGTTCTCTATCCTTTATATCTTTGTCCTGAATTCCTTTTTCGAGATGAAAATTCATGTGTTCATCTTTACTAATGGAAACATGTTGTTCCAGGTACTTTAGGTAAACAATAATAATCATTTATACCATTTTTAATATTTTAGAAGATGCTGAAAAATTGCGCTTTCCTTGAAACTTTTTTCTAATTTTCAATAGGAGGAAAGTGATACTCGATTTGAGTCATCAACCCTTATTTTCTGAACAATTTTTTATTGTTAACAATCACCTTCTTTGATAGTTATGATAGAAAGTTGCGGTCACTTCGGAAATTTCGAGCTTTTCCCCCTGGAAAAATGTTTTTTGGTTTGCTGAAACCGTATCCGAGTTCCTTCTACCCCATCATGTCAGGTTTTCGACATAACATCGGAAAGTCTTCGCAGACACCCTTAAATGAAAGGTAATGTTGGCCTGAGTTCCGGACCATGCTTATCATGTTTTTCTGTTTGCTGAAATCGAATCCGAAGTTCATTTTGACCCATCGCGTCAGGCTTCCGACAAAACTCCGAAAAGTCTTCGCAGATACCCTAAAATGAAATTCAATGTTGGCCTGAGTGCCGGACCATGTTAATTATGTTTCTTGGATCACTTTATCTTAATCCGAAGTGCTTCTTACCTCATGGCGTAAGGTTTAGGACATAACCTTAAAAAGTCTTCACAGTCATCCTTAAATGAAGAGTTACGCTGGCCTGAGCCATGGACCATGCTCATGATGTTTTTCGGGTTGCTGAAATCAAATCCGAAGTTCATTTTATACCATCACGTCAGGTTTTCGACATAACCTCCAAACGTCTTGGAGCCTCACAACAAAAAAAAAAGTTTCTTGTCCTGGGAGTCTGACCTTTTCTCTTTTTCCTGTCTTCTTCTTTCCTTCTTCTATTCTTCTCTTTACCCTTTATGCTCTCCTTTCCCTCTTTCCTTCTTCTCTTCTCCTCCTAACTCTGTTTTTTCCTTGATCTCTCCTTCTACCATTTCTCTTCTGCTCTCGTATCTTCTTCCTTACCGCTCTTGTTCTCTCAATTATATCTCCTCAGTTTTCCTCATTCTCTCCTTCTTTTCTTCTTTTTACTTCCTTCTTTTCTTTTTCGCTTTCTCCGTCCTTCTTTTCTCCCCTTTTCCTCTCAACTCTCTCCTTCTCTCCTTCTCTCCTACCCTTCTCTTCCACTTCTCTTCTCCTCTTCTTTTCCCTATTCCTCTGTTTACTTTCTTCTCTCCTTTCTACCTTGCTCTTCTTTTCTTCTTCTCTTTGTCTCTCAACTCTTTCCTTCCCTTGAACTCTCCTTCTACCAACTCTCTCCTTCTCTCATATCTTCTTATCTTAACACTTTTGTTCTCCTTATCATTTCTTCACTTTCTTCCTCATTTTCTGCTTCTTCCCTTCTCTTTACTATCTCCTTCTCTTAGCTCTTTTCCTCTTTGAACTCTCTCCTTTCCTTCTCATCTTTTATTTCTTCTCCTTTCCATGTCTTAACTCTCTCCTTCTCTTTTTGGCTCAACTCCATTCCGCTCTATCCGCTCCTGTCTCTTGAAAATATCGTCGTTTAACTTTTATGGAATGAAATCGAGTGAAATATTATGATCGCTTTAGAAAATAGTTGTTTTTTCATTTTTAACTGAAAATTTTTTCTGAGAAGCTGAAGAGGAATTTAAGGGAATAAAGCCATGATTGATTGTAATGGTTACTGCTGCAGTTGTAGGAAGATTCATTGTTCTCGAACGTTTGCGGTAATCGTTAATTTTCATGTGACGTAACGTAAACACATGTTCAAACACATTTGCAAAAACATGCTCAAACACATGCTCAAACACATGTATTTGCACTGTCACATTGAATGGTCAAACTTTGATCTTCCACAGTTCGAATTTTCGATTGGTCAACCAATTTGCTGAGTTAGAGCTAACATACCTTGAATAATTTGAAACATTCATTATGTCACTAAACATTTTCAACGTTCAAATACAATTATTTTATCATACAATATTCATCATCATCTGTGTTGCGGGTAGGCTAGATATGAGAGAAGGTTGCAGGGTGGAAGGAGAGAAAAAATGTATCTGGGACAAGGTAGAAAGCAAAATTGAGGAGAAAGTGGGAGGTCATGGTAACGATAAGGAGAGGGTGGTGACGAGAGAAAAAATAGGGGCAATGGATTCAGCAGTGATGTGAAGTAAAAGCAGGGTAGAGGATAAGAAGGTATACATCGATCACGATCTGACGTGGGAAGAGAAAAAAATTCAAAACTGCTGAATGGCAGAGCTAGAAGGGATAGAAGTAAAGGGAGAGAGGACAAGGTAGGATATCAGAAAATAAAAATAGAAGAGAAAATGTTGGTTTGGGATAAGGAGAAAGAGGAGTTGGAAGAAGTGCAGAGGGACCTTTTTGGTAGGAAACAGGGGGGTACGGGAAGAGCAGGGTGTTGGAGTGATAAAGGTGTCCTTTTGGAATGTAGAAGGGATTAAAAAGGAAGATGAGCACTTTTGGAGGATTGTGCAGGGATTTGATGTTGTTGGACTGGTGGTGAGAAGGGGAGAGGGCAAAGAGTGGAGCAGGATAGAACCAAGGCTACCAAGCATATCAACAATATCAATATTCTGCATCAAGTGAGGGATAGAGAAATATCGAAGAAGGAGTTTAAAGTGTACGCGTCTTTTGTAGATCTTGAAGGCAAATCCTCATCATTGAATAGGTGGAGGTTGTGGAAGGCGTTTAAAGAGAGGAAAGGTAAAGGTGTGATCGAAGTATATGGTGAGAGGTGGGGATAGGGTCTCAGAGGGTTCCTGAATGGATAGGAGGTTGTAGAAGGGGTAGGGTGAGAGGTGAACATATAATTTTGGAAGGTTTGTGGACGGATAGTAGGTTGAGGGAAGGATGTTTGCTTGGCCCAACGCTTCCCGCGTTTTTATTCGCTGTTGTGATAAGGAAGCTGAAAGAAGGAGTGGTCAGAATGGTGAGAATAGAGGCAGTTCAAATTCGGTCACTCGCGTAGGCAGATGATATAATGTTGCTGGCGAAAAGAGAAAAGGCCATGAAGGAGATAATGAAGAGGGTAATAAGAAACCTAGATGAGAGTTGAATGCAGAAATGTCTTAAATTATGGTATTTAGGAGAAGACGTGGGAAGGACAAGGAAGAGGATTGAAATTAAAAGGAGAACATTGATGTTGGAGGTGGAAGAGTTAGAGAAGTGATTGGTCCTATAAAAGAGAGAGTTGAGAGGCCAAGTGTTGTGAAGGACCAGGTAGAGCAATAAGGGAAGAAGTTGTTTGCGGACCATTTTGAAGGGTACATGAGAGATATATCAAATGAGCACTGAGTTTGAACAAGAGAACACCCAATTCTATTTTGAGGAGGAATGAGAAAAGAAATAAGGCGAAATGTTCTGAAGAGAAGGGAAGTAGGGTTTACTGGGAGTGTTAGTAAGGGAAAAACAGGAGAAGTGATAGAAACGTTGATGACGAGTCAAAAAAGTAATTCAGAAAAATATTCTGCATGGGGATAGAGTGGAGAAAAGAAAAATGAATGGAATAGTTTTTTTCTTATCTCTGAATCCAAATTTAAAATGCAACGCGCTGAATTCTCAATGCAATAAATTAAAGAAGGCAGTTCCTTTTCGAGAGAGTGAGCCTTCCCATCTGTTGGAATCCGCAAGACCTCGAAATCACTTTCGCTCTTAGTTCACTAGATTGAATCCGCGAAATCTTGAAATTACTTTTCAGCACGAGTTTTCTTTTTCAGCTTGCAATCGATCCAGAAAAATTGTAAAAAACGACCAAAATCGCACGAGGATCACCGATTAAAGTGTAAAGCTCTCGTGAACAATAGACTTGGGAGAACAATTCTTGGGTGGAAGTTCCATCCCATTGAATTGAACTTTCAACGAAAAAAATTTCAGTTATGATCGTTTGCGTTCATTATTCGTGGATTACATTCAAATTTGTTAATTATCTCCAAGCGATTTAACGTTGGAATTTTTTCATGAAATATTTTTTCAAACAAATTTCGTCGAAAAATGTCTCAGCAGAGTAATTGTATAAACAAATAGCATTTGAGAAAAAGATTCGAAGTCTTCGGCAAATAGTGAAATTTTCAAACAAAAATGCAAATTTTCCGTCGAGATTTGACAATTCTCAATAGAATATGTTTAACGAATCTGTTACTGAAAAAGTTCATTTCCAATCAAATAGTTCAATGTTATACTGAAATGTTTTAACCTTTGCTGAATAGTTCAATTTGTACACCAAACCCTTTCATCTTCCCTTTCCCAACTGCTTCCTCTAGATTCTCCATGAACCATCCTTTTTCCTTCCGATTTTTGTTTAACATTCTCTCATACTCTCGTTTTCGTCTACTATACTCCTTTTTGTTGATATGCCATTTCTCCCATTCTTTTACACCTTTCTTTATTTTAATACGTAGATGGTATGGTTAGATGGTCTTTATTTTATTTTAACCCTCCTTAATTTTTCATCACACTATCCTTTTTTTACGTTTTCTCATCTTCATTCGGACTCACCTCTCATTATATTTTCTTAACATCCCCTTTTATTATTTCTATCATCTCGTCTACTCCTGTATCTTCTATACCTTCTCATATTTGCCTTCCTTCCTTCTTCCATTCAGAGTGTTTCCGAGCTCCTTTCGATTTCGCTTTAACCATAGAGTCCTAAAAGGCTATCTCATTGCTCACTTCCATTCCCACCAAAAGCTTCCTCCTTCTCTCTTCCGCCACTCCAATCAGGTTCAGAAGTATCCTCCTCTTCCGATCTGTTTCTTTACATTTCGATTTTCTCATATACGCCTTACCCTCGTCATCCTATACTCCTCTCCAATGATCACTTGTCCGGGAATTAATTTAACCCCTACCAACATCAGTTTTTCTATTTTGTCCTCCATCTACCTCATCGAAGCTTTCCATCTTCCTCCCTTGCCTTTTCTCCTGTGACTGCATAAAATTATTCTGACCCTTGTGTCGCTATCTCTTTCTGATCCCTGTCGCACCACAAGACCCTTTCCACCCTGATATAATGTTAGTTATCCCCCCTTTTTTTGATCTCTTAACCTTGCCTTTATTCTCGTTTGCAGCCATCAAACCTCAACGTGTTCCCCCCAATTCATATTCGCTATTCTTTATCCTACCTCCCTTTCCTCGTTCGAGGAGCTCCTTACACTTATTTTGCTTCAACTCCATTTACCTATATCCTAGCCTCCCAATTATTTCTCTGCTAACTTTCATTCCTTCTCTATATGCAGTCCACTCCATCAGCCAATTTTCTCTTTTCTCCTGCTAGTCATACCTTTTGAAATTTTCTTTACTTCTTTTACTCCTACTTTTCTCCGATGTCACTCATCACCTCTCCTCCCACGTCCTCACTAGTTCTATTTTTTACTTTCACACCCTCAATCACTACGTTCTTCCTCCTCTTTTTTATTTGCTTCCTTTTTATTCATCTTCCTAGCTGTTTTAATCTCCTTTGTATAATTTTGTAAACTGTCTGCGCGTTCATTTCTCCCAGCTGATTTTCCTTACTCTCCAGTTTCTTCTATCATTTCTTTTTTTTCTCCCATTTTCCTCAATTCTTTTGCAACTATATCGCCTTCTCCTTGATCTCATCCCCTTTCCAGCCTTAATCAACTAGTGTTCCACAAATCTTTTTTTTAATTCCCTTATCATATCTCCTACCATATTCTTCTCTTCCTTCTCCCTTTCCGGTGCTCCCTCTTTTATTTTACTCATCTTCAATTCCCTCGACTTCTCTACCTCTTCGAGGTCCTTTTCCCTTTTTCTTTTATCATCCGCCGAGTATTCCGCGTGTCCTACTGCTTGTCGCTATTATCTATTTTTCCTTACATTTGTCGTCTGACTCCACTCTGTCTTCCACTCTGATCAGTTGTTCCAAATTCATGGGTCTGCCTCGTCCATCAGAATTCCTTCGAACAGCTGTTGTGGGAACAGCCCCTTCTCTTTACTGGCGTCTCGCGGAACACTTAATTACTACGTTCACGGCTGTATTGATCTTCTTTTACCTTCACTATCCTTGTAATCTCTTTTCTCCTTGTCGACTGGCGCGTCCCATGACAGTTTGACTACCTCTGCTGATAACAAACTTCGCGGCCCTCTTTTTGGGCTTTTTGCAACAAATTTTCTCTCCTTCTTATTCCTTGAGCAAGACTCTTTCACCTCTATTACGGGTTTGAAAAAAATTATGAAATAAAAAATTTCCCAGTCCCCACATGTCCGTTGAGCGTAGAGCCAGTGTAACATCTGTTTTCCTATCGAGAACAGGGCATCAAATTTGGTAATTGGGCATCGAAGTAGTTCTGAATGAGCCATTAATTGTAGTATCATGAAAAGAATGCATAAAATCAATACTTTTCAATGTTCCAATGTTTGCTGATTCTTGAGCCAGCGTAATATGTGTTTTTCAATGGACATTAAGTTTGTTAGTCGTACATTTAAGTTGACTGCAATGTGCCTTCGATCATGAAATGGGAGAAGAAATCATGAAACTAATTTTTCATCAGCTTCTGTAAGTCTGCTAAGCTTAAGGCCAGCGTAACATATTTTTGAACAGAACAGGGCATTAGTTATGTCCGTTGGGCATTTGATTGACATCAAATTGGCCCCACGTCGAGGTATGATAGGAAGTGCATAATAATGATTATTTTTGGGTTTCTCCATATCAGTTCAGCTTCATGCCAGCGTAAAATCGATTCCCCTTTGAAAGCCGTGACGGTAACTGGTTTCTTCCGGAAAGATTTCACTAGAATTGCCGTGATCATCGATTGACTGAAGTAGTAAATTTGGACCAAACTTTCCGATAGCCAAAAGTGTCCTTCCTGTGGGTCCATCGACTACCCGGGAATCTAGAAAGTTTCAGATCTCATGGAACGTGGTGAATTAGCTAAAGTGCAATCTTGAACAAAGTAGTCGGATATTGGTGTATAATCGAGAGTCCCAACTGTGAGAAGCAGGCAAAGTGGTTCATCAGTCAACCTGGAAAACCCATTTCTCCCAGCCTCATCCTCGAATTTCAGTATCTAGGTCTAGATCGAATGACCCTATCCATCTTCTCGAAAGCCGGGACCCGCAATTGTGGTGACTTAGAAACTTACAGACTTGCTTCGTCTTGAACCGATTCAAGTTTCTGGGCTAGTTGACATTACGATTTGTCATTTTGGAAATTACTGGAACTCCACTAGAAGTTCTAGAAAACTAGACTTGAGTCTGGAAATAAATGCCCAATCAAGAAAACTTGCTTTGATCTAATTGTAGAGGATCGCCGATCGTTACTTGTATGCGGCTGTCGTCCCTGAGATTTTCTATTTCATCACGTCCAATATTTGCAAGACTTGGTCGCGAAGTTCTCCTCTCCTCGTGATTCTACTACTGTTCCCTTTATTCGTAATGTGTCCTCTAAGGGTTTATATAACTTCCGTCCACACTTCCTCATTCTTCTACTTTCACTCCTCTATCTTTTCCTACTTCCTTTATCCGTTCTTCTCGTACCTCTTTTCCTCAAATTTGCTATACATTTTCTTGCCATCCTCTCCTCTCTTGCTTTCTTCTCATACAAGAATCCTTCACACGCTCCCATGTTCCTCATCCTATCTATTTCCAACCCCTCTGTCAGTGACTTCTTTTATTCTTGTTGCCTCTAAAACACTTTTCATTTATCCTATCATTATTTCTACTCTTCATTTACATTTCCTTCTCTTTTTTTGAGATTTTCTAGTTTTTCCTAAGATTACTCTCTTTCTCCTATCGATCATTTTCATCTTCCTTCTTTTACCTTTACTTCCTCTTTACCCTTATCTTCAATATCTTTTTCAACCTCAAATTCAAGTATTATTAGGAAGTGTTCAGAATTTGTATATTCTCCTACATCTAGTTTCTTGACCTTCTATGTTGCCTCGTTGTCTGTCACATAATCAACTGTTGACCTTCCTCATCTCCCTTTGAATTTCTGTTATTGATGAATCATTCTGTCGCTCCCTTATTCTCATCCAATTCCCCCTAATGTCCTCATTTGAAGTTGACAACTGTAACCTTCTGGTTACTGTCTGCCTCCTTTTTTCCGTCCCTCTTCATCAACCCACGTTTCTATCATTAAACCTCTCTCTCTCTCTCTCTCTCTCTCTCTCTCTCTCTCTCTCTC
>WSXT02000237.1:0-15183 GCA_011762715.2 Neuroterus valhalla
ACAAATCTAATACCTTCTCTGATGAGAATGTAAAAATTATATCTTTCTCAAAATAACGGTTTGGGGTAAGTCTTAAAGCCACTTTTCTATGTATCTAAATTGCAATCAATTGGGATTGTCTGCTCCTTCGAAATATCGTTAAAAGTATTACTTAAGTTTTCTCATGATTACTGTTTGGTCTAACAACCACTCTTTCGAGCATTCAAATGGAAATCCATAGAAGAGACCGTCTGCTTTTTGAAACATCGTTAAAAATAACATTTTATCTTTTTCATAATTAAGATTTGAACTAAGTCTGAAATTTGTTTTTTTGCACGTCCAAATTGGAATCCATGAAATAGATCGTCTTCTTTCTAGGAAATACACATTGTTGGGGTTAACATTTTATCTAGTCTCTTAAAATTACGATTTAGTCTTTCATGAACCACGTTCTCACATTCTGAAATGCCTTATGCTTGAAAGTCTTGAAAGTAAGATGAATTTGGAAGAGACTAATAAGAAGTGAAATGTTAAGAATTGGCAATGAAAACATCCACCGCGGGCAGGAGGGCGCTGCGACAATGGCGGTTACGGAGGCACTTTTAACATGGGAACTATAACTATGTATATGCCGATATGAGTAACCCCCTGGCAGCCATATTGAAACCACCAGATGGCGTACGGTAAATTTAAATTGCCAATATAGACAGAAATATATTTTTCTATGTGTTTCGAATATTTGTTTAATGATGGGAGATTAGCAATATTTTCCTGACATGGGTAATAATCAAATGATATTTGTGAAAAGTAGGTATCTCAATATGTGATATCTCTTTATAACATTTTTCTTCTTCAAGAGCAAGTATACACATATTTCAATGCAAAGAATCTTAGTCATTGCTGAAGCAGTCAGTAACAAAAATTCACTACTGTGATTTTCAATATTAGCACTAATCTTGCGTACTCGATTTGGGAAAAAGCAAATAGATTTTATTATTTTAATGTAAGTTTCTGATAAAGGCCATTTTTAGTAAAAAGATATCGCCCTAAATTAGAGTCATTTTATGCAGATCTACATCAAAATTGTCATAAATTATCGCAAAATTTCCACTTTCTTGTCTTCCAACTCATTCGCATCGAGTATTACAGTTTCTGACAACTTATTAAGCAGCTCATTGACATCTTGTTCCAAAAACGAAGGAACCTCATAAAACGTAAGTGAGAGAAGTATTAGGAACGTTCCATTGGTTGAGTATTCATGCCCCAGTAATGGGCCACAAACCATCAACTGTACCAAGCGTGTTCGGTAACACTGAGAAAGAAATGTCTGGAGAACCATGAAGATATTCAATACTGATACTACTATATAGTATGTGTGATGAATTGGAATTTGCTAGCAAGATCATATACACAGAAAACCGGTAGGATATTTTTTGCTGCTGCTTACGTCCTATGTAATCTTAAATTGTCGTTCTATGAATGAGAATTTTTTTCCCTGAAAATAGGAACACGGCTAACTTTTGAGGATCAGCGTTTTCCAATTGGATTTCCTCTATGTAGTGACAAATTATATAGATCATTCATAATTTGGAATGAACTATACTTCCCGTGATGATAAATAATAATTTTTTTAATTGAGAAATGTCCTAAAGCGGTGAAACTGACACCGAAATACGTTCAGTCGTCAATCGTTGAAAAATGTACCTGCAACAAATTCGATCTTCTGTTCCAACTGTTATATCGTTTTTAAGTAATGTTCAGGAGATTTAAGCAACGCTTAAAAGACGCTATTATTTTTCATGGCCTAAGTACTGTTCATAAACTAACAACCTTTCAAAGTGCAATACGCCATTATTTTTCAGGCTTGAGCATCGTTCATATGAGGGATTTTAACATGCTAGGCGAGATTATCGGTCCCTTCGCAGACTAGCCAATAGGGCTGTAGAGAGCATAATAGATATAGAAGATGAGCGTTTAATTCCAATGATCATTTATTTTATTTGAAAGTTTTAGTGATGAGTCGATTTGATCAGAATAACATCTCTGAGCTGATAATTATTTGCTCCAAAATGTGGTTTACACTTCGAGACTAAGAATCGAGAAATTTCAGAGGATGCGTCAGTACTTGTGTCTTCAAACTCAAGTAAATCTTGAAATAAAAATTTCAGAAAAAGCCAAAGCTTGGAAGTGTGAAAAACAAAAGACGAACCTTCAGTTTCGAAAATTGAAGAGGTACATAACGCAGTGATAGGTTGTAGAAATATCATATACAAGAGGATGCGGCCACAAGATTTTACTGTGTGTGCTCATCACATTCGAATGACAGCAAAAGTCATGTTTCTTACCGCAGTTGCAGCTTTTGCGTAACTACAAAAGCTATGCATTTCTAAACATACTATTTTTGGACCCTGAAAATACTTTTAATATTGAATTATTCCTACTACTTCATATAAATCATGCAATTCGCTATACATAGTTGTGCCCTGAAGGGAGGTGTTTCAGGTTTTGATCGTGTACAAAACTACAAATCCGCCGACATTTTACAAACGTTGTAGTTCGCATCTTCAGGGCTGACGCAGTTACTCAGGGCAGACCGTAAGACGCGAACTGTAATTCTGGCAAAACGTCGGCAATATTTGTAGTTTTGTGCACTTGTTCAGTATATTAAGTCAGATTCCTATATTTATTATTGCAATTCATTGGATAAGAAAATTTTTTTGCCGTCTTTATGGTACCATATTCCATATAGGAAGCCTTAATCCGAGTTTTCGACCATCAACCCTTTGCAGGTTCTCCGCCATCTTGAAATAAGGGGTCACTTCTTGTATCGCGTATAACAGTCGTATTTTTAATTTAATCGAGAAAACAGTTTAGACAATTTTTCATGAGAAAAATGAGATCTACAAATTAGTAAATTTGATGTTTTCTCGTATTTCGCTTATTTGTTGCTCAACAATCAATTATACAAATCAAAAGAGGGTTGAACATTTTCTTAGATCAAATAACTTTTTTGGTTTCGGTGTTATCACAAAATTCTTAGGACAAAAGTTTTTATTCAGACAATCCTCTACAATTTTTGTTTGAAATTTCTTTTTGTGAGAGCAATTTTTTACTTACTGTAGCGTATGAAAGTTGAGCACACCGTCACTCGGTATAGTTGGTAATGCTGAATTGCGAGCGCTGTGCCGTACTAAATTATTTTCAGTTTCGTTGATGGAATGGAGCTCAACATTTTTTCTCTTTCTTTTTTATTTTATTCAATTAAATATAATCTCGACTATTTTTTCGTGCGCATGATTTATATTGCAATTATTTTTTATTTGTTATTCTTATTTTGAATTTTTCTTGTTTTCAACTTAACTTTGATTTTCGTATTGACATTTTAATTATTCACTATTGTTCACTATAATTTGATACGTTTATTCATATGATTCCCCTTGTTTGCTGGAAGAATAAATGAAAAATTCTCAAGAATGAAGAATGATAAAATTTGTAAAGCAATTCGATAACAAAACATATTTACTAAAATTGTGAGATTCATGCAACGAACCTCACAATCTTTAATTCATGAATAGGCAATCTGTAATTAAATTCTAAGGTTCTTGTCCAGTTTTAGTTCAGTTTTTCTCAAAAATTTACGAAAAATCGTCTTTTTTCTCTTTTTTTTTGTATCTCAGTTGAAAATGATTTGATCTTACGTCCGATCTGACATAAAAATAACATTGGAAACTGGCCATATTTCATTTCTAGCAGGTACACGTGCAGCGTAGTTATATTTATGCAATGTGTGTTGTTCAAATGGTGTTAACTGTGTGCAGCTAAAATATTGTTCTTTTGTATATCGTGTTAGGTAAATGGTGTAAGTTTGTACCGATTATGTCGTTAAATTGAGAAGTAATTTATTGTGTCGGATCGGACATGAGATCAAATCATTTTTAACTAGGATAAATAAGAAAAAAGACAAAAAAGACGATTTTTTGTAAATTTTTGAAACAAAAAAAAAACTTAAAATGATCAAGAACCTTGGAATCTCATTTCAGATTGCATATTCATAAATTAATTATTCTGAGGTTCGTAACATGAAACTCACAATTTTAGTAAATAATTGAAGGAAAAGATAAGATGATCTTTCGGAACCAATTTTTATTTTCAATTAGCTCAAGCTGTCGACCTCTTCAAGGTCCTCATCAGGAGAAAAACTGAGTCGAAGAAATTAACAAATGAATTTGCATTTTATTCCTTATAAATTCATAAATTCGTTGAATTTGTAATTCCAAGATGTAGAGGGATTGGTGAAAAATGTGTTATCACAATTTTTCATGCAAATTTATTTGTTAATTTCTTCGACTCAGTTTTTCTCCTGATGATGACCTTGAAGAGGTCGGAAGCTTGAGCTAATTGAAAATAAAAATTGGTTCCGAGAGATCATCTTATCTTTTTCTTCAATTACAATACATACGGAACGTCATTCCCTTCTTACTCTATTTAGTAAATAAGTTTTGTTATCGAATTGCTTTACAAATTTTCTCATTCTTCATTTTTAAGAATTTTTCATTTATCCTCCCAGAAAACAAGAGAAATCATATGAATAATCGTATAAAATTACATTGAACAATAGTATATAATCGAAATGGCAATAAAAAATAATCAAAGTTGTGTTAAAAACAAGAAAAATCCAAAATAAAAGTAAAAAATATAAGATAATTGCAATATAAATCATGCACACAAAAAATTGTCAAAATTCGATTTAATTGAAAAAAATAAAAAAGAGAGAGAAAAAATGTTGAGCTGCATTCCATCAACGAAACTTAAAATAATTGAGTACGGCACAGCGCTCGCAATCCAGCACTACAAACTACCGAGTGACGGTGCGCGCAACTTTCAGACGCTACGGTAAGAAAAAAATGGCTCTTACAAAAAAAGGTTCAAACAAAAATTGTAGAGGAGTGTAGAGGATCTAAAAAAATATTCAACCATCTTTTTATTTGTATAATTGGTTGTTAGGCAACAAATAAGCAAAATACGAGAAAAAATTAGACATACTCATTTGAAGATCTTATTTTTCCTATGAAAAATGGTCCCAACTGTTTTTTTTTTATTCAATTAAAAATACGACTGTTATACGCGATACAAGAAATCACCCCTTAATTCAAGATGGCGGAAACCCGCAAAGGGTTGATGATCGAAAACTCGGATTTGAGCTTCCTATGTGGTACCCTAAAGATGGCACAAAAAACTTTCCTTACTAAAGAATTGTAATAATAGAATATCTAAATATACTGGACTACACGATTCAAACCCGAAACACCTTGTTTCATTTAAATGAATCATCGCGGAAGTATAGAATCGATCATACTGGAGCCATCCCTTAGCGCCATAAATAATTCCTCCCCAATAGTAGTAACACTTAAAAGAATTTATTGGTATCATTTTTGACCACCTCAGTAGCATCGATAAAGCAACAACATTTGAAAGCTTCATCCGTCATTATATATTATATTTCGATACCATGAATCAATTTTTACAAGATAGTGAGATGAAAATCTAGGATATTAGGGTCACTAAATCCTGATTTATGTTCCATTAAATATGCATAATCATAATCCTACTCACTTGACGATATGAAAATAAGTATATTAAGTTGAATAGAAATGAGCACAAATTAAGAAGACTGATACCAACTTATCGATGGACTTATTAGATTCAGAAGCGAACATGGAATAGAATTAAGGCATTCAGAGCAGGAAATCCCTATTTATGATCAAGTGTCGACCATTCCGGATGCACAGAATGCAGCCAGGTGAAAGTGAGCAGAGTAACCCACTCCCGATGTGATGCGATGACCGCAACCAGGTGAGGGAAGGGGCGAAGAAGTAAAGAGGAAATGAGTAACACTAAGTCAGAGACCTGACTGTCTTATTAATGACTTACGCCTTTATAGACAAAAATGCGTGGGAGGTGAAAGTGAGCTGGTGACTTAACGCAGAGTTAGGTATCGAGTCCTTGCCTTGTCTACTCATTACTTTCTTCAGATTACACTACGACCTACGTGACAAGACCCCTGACTTGACTTTCCGAATACAGGGATCGGCCAACCTGCGTCATTTTCAGCGACAAATGACGTCAGAGATTACCGTTTGAAAAAAACCAGTAATATATTAGAGAAGAATGCGGAGATTTCGGGATCTTTTCACTTTTTGAATCCTTCTTTTGGCAAACATAGAAAGTGGACCTAACACGGCTAGTTTGTGCAAAATGTCTTATTTTAAAAATTCACTGAATTAAACAAAACAATTTTAGGGCACAAAAACGTGGAACGTTAATTATTACTCAATATCGAAAATGAAGACATTTATATGGTGTAAAATTGAAGAGTTGGAGATAACCAACCGGAAACGTTCTTCGTCTAATTGAGACTGCTCATCAATTCCTCATGAAGTTGCAATTGAGAAGTACTCATATAGGCTCATATCACATTCCGCGGCTAATGAGATTTCCTGATCACCGGAAGTTTATCTAAAGGAGTTTCTCTATCGATTCTATCCTCACATTTCGTATTTCGAGGATACACGTGGGATTCTCAAGTATGCGCTCTACATTTTCTGCTTTCTGATTCCAACAGCAACGATTAACATCGCAGCCTGATTAGCGGGGAATACTTCTGATAAGTTCCGCGCCTTACTAATGCAGCTACCTTAAGAAATGTCTCTTGCACCATTATGCAGCATTTGGTATAATTTAGGAGGCAGCTGATTGTCCTTAACCGGCTCTAGAGAGCAAAATAAATTAGAACGAACCTACTTAGGTGAATTAAGACTGCATCTTGAATGTTGAATGATACTTATAAATGACGATTAACATTCCCGTTGACTCAAATTGACGGTAATTTTGTTGTAAGGTTGTGTCTTGAATCACGGGAAATGACTCTGTAATCACAATTATCAATGTCATACTCAGGAAAATCGACAGGGCCGCGATTCAAATAGAAATTTTACTTCCTATTGAAATTGAGGATTTAAAAAAACTAATGTAAATATTAAATTATATTATTCTTATACCTAACGTTTTTCTTAATGATTCCCAGGAACAGATGCCCATAGATATCCTCCAAAAAAACTTTCCAAAAGAAAATTCGGGAAGGTGATAGAAATTTCGTAATAACTTATTCCCCAAAAAAACCCAGATCCGTCGAGTACGCTCAGTCGAGAATATTCTTCAAAGGTATATTAGAGGATACTGATATTTTCATAAATCATGAAAAGGAAAACAACATGAAATAAATAATATTTGAACTACTTCTCTTCATGAAGAACTCTTATTTTTTTTCTCTAGTTACTATTGACACAGGCATATCAAGTCTCTCATTTGCCCGCTTTTCTAACTTTTAATCATTTTTTCTCATCGATTAAAATCCTACGATTAATATAATTTTCAATATTTCATTTCCCTAAATTTTTTTATTTATGATTTATCGTTGATTTGGTAACTTTTATGAAAAGCGGGCACATGAGAAACTCGATATGCCTGTGTCAATAGCAACTAGAGAAAAAAGATAAAAGTTGTATTCTGTCTATCAAAATATGCGAATAATTTGCAGTGACGAAGATGAACTGCATTGAATTTAATTCAGTTCATGAAGAGAAGTAGTTCAAGTAATATTTATTTCATGTTGTTTTCCTTTTCATGATTTATGAAAATATCAGCATCCTCAAATATACCTTTAAAGAATATTCTCAACTGAGCGTACGCGACGGATCTGGGTTTTTTTTTTGTTGGGGAATAAGTTACTAAGAAATTTCTCTCACCTTCCCGAATTTCCTTTTGGAAAGTTTTTTGGGGGATCTGGATATTTTTTGGGAGACTACTGGAATTTCATGCCTGCAAGATGAATGAATATTCCTGGCCAGTTGTATCACTGTAACTTTTCATAAATATCACGAATTCCCACAAATTTCTTATTTTACCACAAATTTAATAAATTCCTACAAATTTTATAAATGGCCACAAATTTCCTTAATTACCACACATTTAATAAATTACCACATATTTTATAAATTACTATAAATTTCGAAAACAACCACAAATTGTATAAATGATCACATAAATCTCATAAATTGCCAAAAAATCCATGTATTTCCAAAAATTTGATACATTTCCCGAAATTTCATAAATTTCTATGAATCTCATAAGTTTCCGGAAATTCCATCAATCTTATACGTTTATTTTAATTTTATTAATTACGATGAATATCATAAATAACCAGAAATTAAATAAATTCCACAAATTTTCGAAAAATTCATAGTCACCATTAATTTTACCAATTTTCTCAATCGAGATAAATAAACATAATTCTCAAATATCGGTACATTTATGTTAACATATCTGTTACTGATATTTTCTAATGGCCGGGGTTCACCCTGTTCTCTGAAAAATAATTTTACGCGCCCTCATTTGATGATCCGGTAGCTCAATTTTCGTGCCAGCGCTGGCGCGAAAGAGATAGAGGATCAGAAGCACGGGTGTGAAAGAGACATTTCGAAGGAACAGCTATCCTTGTCTCGCCATAGCGAGCGAGCACAGGTGCAAAAGGGATGGATGGGACTTGCCATGCGGGAATATTCTGAAAATTATCATTTTCAGTCGGACATATTCAATTAGGCATCATCGGACTCATTGAGAAAAGGTATGACGGCACGGATAGATAATTTGAACTCCTGCAATAAGCTCGTTAAATTTTTGATCGTGGCAAAGGCTGTGTTTAATTTATATAAGCAAATGAAAAACGCGTTTTGGTAATTCTGAACATTTTTGCGTTAATCTTAGCGTGGTCGTTCGTGCTCGTTTCTCTCACCTTCGGCCAACTACCGCTGGCCAGAATTTGAATCAGTGAAATTCTGCTGTTTCGAATTCAGATTACTCTTGAGCATCGACGTTTTGCAGTACAAAATGAAGTGGTATGTAGGGGACTAAATCGTTATTATGAGGAAGATAAAAGGTAACTTTAAACAATATTTCCAAAAGGTGACGATCCATTCTATTGATATCTATTTGGATCCACGAGAAAGTGTTTGTTGGCTTTGAACCAAATAGTAATTACGAATTAGATATTTTCCTTAACTATATTTCGAAAAATGGACTATCTATTTTTTATTTCTCACTTCCTCAAATCGAACTTTCTCAATTTGAACTAATGAAAAAGATATGAGGGAGCAGAAGAAAACATAAACAAAATCTCTGTAACCGTACGATATCGCAAATACGAGTACCGTTAAATGAGAGTGTGAAGGTTGTACTTATTCAAACAGAAATGTGTATGTGACTAATTTATGCACACATCTCATGTCAATTCACGAAAACCCGCTCATCGAAGTCAATTAGCATATAGACACACTGACATACTAAGATCCCGTATCTATTTTCTCGCATCCGTAACGACTTGAGACACATGATTCCTGTCAATTTTCAATTAATTATAGTTATGATATTCATATCTAAAGAATTTGCAGGTTCCACGTCAAACAAAAAACAGGATAAGCACTTTTCTTATTTGTAGATAGAGCTGTGTCTTTTGGAGGGTGACACAACTTTGAATTCTTAATTTCTTTATGACATGGATAGGTAACTGCAAATGTCGGACAGGTTCCTATAGGTTCTAAGTCGCAGATATAAGAGCTAAATGAAGTTAGTTTATGGAGCCTCAGAACAATTAATTAAAATTTTTTCTACAAATGTTCCGGAGTTGAAAAGAATTGTGATTTCTAAGTCCCACTGCATACGAGAGACTTTCTTTCATATTAAAGAATGTTCTTATAAACTTACTTCCTCCAACAGTTGGGATTTGGAGCAGTAATTGTTTGAATTGTCTACATATCGTGTGAACAAACGTGATTAACTCCTAAACTATTAAATTTTTTTTTACCTTGCTCTGCAAATGGCACAAATTATTTCAAATAAGAAATTAAATTTCCATATTATTATTAGGTATTTAATTAATTTATATTGTTGTCCTCAATTAGAAAGTGTAACTGTTTCGCATTAAAATTTTACTAATGTGTATGTTTGCAAAATACGTTAGCTATAATAATTAGATTACTTAATTTTTTATCAATAGATCATGTCGGGCAAGCGATATTTATTTATTGATGAATACAAAAAGATTAGTCACTGATTCATTCAATTATAATAAAGTTCTTCCTCATAGAGTGTATCAAAGTATAGACTAAGAAAACGTTAGTTAAGCAGTGCGCTTTTTTATCGCACAAGTAATTAGAACTGTAATCACAGTTTGAATGATAATTTGAATCTTCCGATGATTCACAATACAAGATTTTATAGAAATCATCTAACTGCAACTTGTTGAATTCTTTCCGTCTTCGAAGGAACGATTCCACATCAAATCATGCAGAGGGTTTTTCAACTATACACAATCATTTGAATATCATCTGCGGATTTGAGGACAATTTTGGCATTTATTCTCAAAATGTGTTTCTAATGGATCGGGAAGAAACGAAAAGTTCAGAAAAATTTTGAGTTTGCGACTATTTTTCTAAAATTTTTGAAAATAGATTTCCTCCGAAAATCCTCTTTTAGAAATTTTGGCGTCCACAGCAAGATAAGTTGAAGATATGCACAGTAAAGATACCTAATTTTAAATTCATTTGAAATTATAATTCTCTACCTAACTTTGATCAGCTTCCTGAGAACCATATGGCTATTCACTAATAGAAATACACCAGAATAAATATATATTATTTTAAACAAAGAATGAAACGTACATATGTACGAATAAATATGCGAATTCCGATGATTTGGAAATTTGAAGTTAAGCTTCGAATTCGGAATTTCCATAATCGATGAAATTTTAACAATAAAAAATCTGGAAAATTATAGAATTTAAAATCGTCTAACTCCAAACAAGTCCCCAGAATCATATTTTAAGGGAACGTAAGTTGGAACATTTTCTGTTGAATAGTTCAACTTTGAAGACTAACAATAAGAAATAATCCATTTTTAGTGATATGAAATCCAAAATTCTTGAATTTCAACAAAATGCAATTCACAATCCTTCAATTCGAACTAATTTTAATTCAAAATTCCGAAATATTCAATGTGTATGAAGGAAGATAATGTAACTTCAAACGCATGTTTTGGAATAACCCGCAGCAAAAAAGGCTCTCAAGTGTGTATGTGTATGTTAATTTTTTTCAAGATCATATTAACTGTTTGGTAATTTACATGACAATTAATACAATTAATACATTACAACGTCAAGTGCATACTCTTCGATTTTTCAATTGGGACCAAGTTTGTACAACTTTAGAAACGTTCATTTCGTCTGCAATATCTTTCGCAGAATAAGTACCATTAGAGAATCTAGACGATCGTCGACCAAGGTAATTCATGACCAATTTCAGTTTACTAAAAGATCTTTCACATGAGGCCGAAGTCACCGGTGAAGTCAATACAAATCAAACAATTTTGTAGGCCCATAGCAAAATCTGTCGTAAATTGTACGCGTTTTTCGAAATCTCGACAAAATTTTCACATTCATCACATGAATCAAGGAGTGATTGCATTTCTACCTGAATGCATTCGGGTTCTTGTTTGAAGGATTCGGGTTGCAATTCGACAATGGAGTTAATTGATTTAATTGTACAGTTTTTTCTGTCTGCTGGGATTTCAAAAATTTTCTGAATTGTTTCGGAAGAGATTCTTCTAAGTTTTTTTGGACGCTGGTCGTAAACACATCAAACACCGCTTTGAACTCCTTACGGTAAAACGTGAAAAGATCGAAAGTGAACGCAGTTTCAGGATTCTCATTGAGTTTTTTTGGTGCTTGACGTTTTCTATGTTGCTTAGCAAAGTCACTTTCCGGGTTCATATCGAGTTTTTCACGGATGATATAGAGCTTTTAATCAAATTATTCAACTGGTTAACATTATTCATTTTTCCGCATGGTTTCAAAGTAAATTTTATCATTTCCAAACCATCGACGGCATTTGAATTTTCACTTTCTAAAGACACCGTCAGAATTTTTGATATTAAACATGACATTTTTCATGAAAGATGAAGAAGGAATGGAGTCACAATGTAAAAATTTTTTTAATTCATTGTAATCGCATCTCTCAAATACATTTAAAAATCCTTCATTGTTTTCAAAACAAATTTTCCGAAATAACTGTTCATTTCTTCTTAAAACTAAGCTTTTTCAAAAGAAAATTATAGTATATTACTCCCTTGAACCCTTAGAGTGACTTCTTACTTCACATAGAGTTAAAAAACTGCCACTCAAACCCAAAGAGAAAATCCACTCTGATAGACTGGAATTTCATTCCAAAAGAGTGGATCATTGCTCTATAAAAAGACGAATTCCACTTTTTTCTTTTTAGGTGAATTGTAACTCTAGATTCAATGTCAAATTCGACTTTTCACAGAGTGATAATCCACTCTTTAGAAGTGAGATTTCAGTCTTTTGGAGTGAATTTTCACTCTGTGTTTGAGTGGAGGTAATTTAACTCTATTTGGAGTGAAAGGTCACTCTAAGGAATTAGGAGACTAATTTTTTGGTCACAAATTAAGCTTATAATTTATTCTGAAACCTTACAAAGCTTGAAATTTTATCAGTTCAAAAATGACTATCATTTTAGGTTTCCGGTCATCTGTCGGTTTTTTCAGCCATTAAAATTCCCTGTAATTTTCCGGTTTTCCGATCAAGTGATGACCGGGCTTCAGTTCAAAATTGGAGATTGATTTTAAAAACTTCGATAAATATAAAGTCTAGGAACATTATTATTCTATTTCCAAGCGCAAAAAAATTAGAATTTTCGTTTATGTACCCAAAAAAATTGAAACTAAACATTTTCGACACTTTGCCCTTGTATTTTATGAACTGTCGGCCTAAAAGCACAGCCAGCACCGCCGCTCGCCTACGGTAAACATTCCCGTCACTTTTAGTTTTGACTGTCACCTGCTTGAACTCCAAAAACCTTACCCCTGAAATGCACCATATTTGTGGCAAAAAATTCAAGAAAAAAAAAACGGGGGAAACTGAACCTGGTTGACCATTCGTTGAAAATCACATGGCTTTAAGAACAGATATCCTCAATTCTTTGTCCAATCTTAACAAACTCAATGGCAGGTTCAGTTACGCTATCTTGGTTTCCAACTAATGTTCTTCCGAAGTTAGAAATATTGTTGCGCTCTGTGAAACAATTTTAGTCTTTCCATTCGATATGATATTACTGTTGTGTTTTTATGCGCGATAATAATTCACTGTCTGATAAGCTTACTATTTTTATTAGAAGTGTGAAAAATTATGTGCTAAGCAAAGCAATTCGAACAAGATATGAATGCGTACAACTAAATATGGGTAATGATTTCCTGGTGTAAAATTGCCGATAATTTTTATCGTTTATGACAGTTGCGGCTTTGCCTAACTCAAAATTTTAAATCAAATCTTCGGAAATGCCGACATATAGATTTATCGAAAAATAATCAAGTTTTTAAACAATGAAAATTGGTAAAAATTGGACTTCACTTTTTATTCTTCAACATTTATTGCATGAGAATTCCAAAAATGGCCGATATCCTGTTCAATTACCGATTGTTCTGGTAAATTTCTCTGATTGTGTGATAACATATCCTTAATTTGCCGACTGCAAAAGTTCAGGGGGGTGCGACACCCCCCCCCCCACACATACACCCATTGCTACGCCCCTGACAACAATTTTGCTAAAGATCGTCACATGATCAAATGCATAGTTTACGATTCTATGAAAGACATACAGACAAACATTCATTTTAATAAGACGAAAAAATCCTGACCGTGAATGTAGTGGAAACCCCGTAATATTTCCTATGTCAAATCCACCTTTTTGTAAATATGTCCACATATGAGAGTTTTGAAATCAACTCAAGCTAACCCTCAAGATGATTGCTTGGTTATTCAAACAATAAGTAAAGGATATTTTAACAATAAGTTTTGGAACATGAGTTTTATTATAAGATATGCGTTATTGTAAAAAAAATTCGAGAACAAAAATTGTAAAATCCAAGCGAACAATCACTTAAAACAATTTTTCAGCATTTTTTAATCGTACTCCTTGATTTGATGTGTTCATCACGTCAGAACATTTTTTTCTCCCCTTCAATAGTCTTTCTTCGATATTTCGGTCAGAATTTATTAGCGGCTCGCTGTAGAGTCAAAGCAATCTAACTTGCAAAATAAAATTCTTCTAATTTTCCCAATCTTTGGATCCGAGAACACCAAAAACCCTATCAAATATCTCACAAAAAACCAATCACATAAACGAGTACATACTTTATTATCTTCTGTTTTGGAAATTTTGTTATGTTACCAAAATTACCAAAGTAATGCATGGGAAGATAACGATTACTTCCGCCAGTGTGTGAATGTTTATAAGAAGCATGAAAAGTTAAATCAATAAACGATACTGAATATGCTCGGAGCAGAAATAGTACAGTCAATCTGTCAAACATAATGGAAAAAAATAGAAGAAAACATTGTTTTGCGGGAATCGCTAGAAAAGCATTCATAAAGCCTTACCTGAAAAATGCGGGATCCTTCAGGGGCGGGTTTAGGGGAAACTCACAAAGTTTTTGGATTTGATATATCTCGGGAATGTTAGGTTTTCGGGAAAATTTAGAACATTAAAAAATGTTGAGGGCAATGTTTTCTACAATTCTTCCTATTGGGTCGACATGCTGCGATGAAAATTGCAATTAATAGATGACGCGAAAGTACCAAAAAAAGCGTTTTCTCGCTTTTTGGCACAGAAAAAAAATTTTCATCGCAAAATCGTCAGTAGGAAAGTTGTTTGTCTTGAAAAAAAGTACAAAATGTATATGAAAGCTTTTCTTGTCCAACCCACTCCCGTGCGGAAAATCAAATCAGGGCAGTACCAGGTCCTGGAAAGGTTGCCTTATTAAAATTAAGGCCCGGATACGTAAAACTTATCAGGCCCTTATGGTGTTTCGTCACGCTCAGAACTAAAAGGACCGTACGTAGAAACCTTATAAGGTCCGTGCCAGGCAACCATTTTTATGCCTCCAAAATAATTAAGGTCCTCGGTAGGGCCGTATTTATGCCGTATCAAATACCTCAATAATTTTTGTTCTAAATGAACCGAAATAAATGTAGAGATATGCTCTCTCAGTTTGAATGATTAGAAAACTACTAATTAT
>WSXT02000259.1:0-30119 GCA_011762715.2 Neuroterus valhalla
ACTTTCTAGCACCTATCTGAGAGGAAATGGTTATAAACAATAATAAATTGTTTAAATAAGCATGTTTGTTAACTGGCGTTAATTATTACCTTACGAAGTGAAAAATTGATAAAGAGCCTAATAGTTTAGAAAAAAACTGCAACTTTTTAGCACTAGTCTAAGAGAAGATAGGTATTAACAATATTAATTTCTTTAAACAATTATTTTTGGTAAATTAAATGGAATATTAACTCACTCCAAGTGAAAAGTGGGCAAAAAATTTAAAATTGAGAAAAAAATCGCAAGTTCCTATCATAAAGGAGAGAAAATATCATTAGCTATGATAATAAATTGTTTAAATAATTTTTTTTCTAACATTAAATTATTATTACTCTACTCTAATTTAAAAGTGATAAAAAGCTTTAAGCTTTAGGAAAAAACCGCAACTATGTAGTATTAATCTAGAAGAAGATAGCTATAAACATTCACAATTGGTTTAAACAATTTTTTTTGTTAAATTAAATATCACCCACTTCAAGTGAAAAGTGGACAAAAAATTGTAAATTTTAGAAAAAACCGCAATTTTGTAGCATTATTCTAAGAGAATATTGTTATGAATATTAACACATTGTTTAAACAATTTTTTTTGTCAACCCTAATTGATTGTTAACTCGTTCCAATTGAAACGTTGGAAATAAGTTGAAAAATTCAGAAAAAACCTTAACTTTCTGACCCTTTTCTAAGAGAAAGTTGCTAAAAACAATAATCAATTGTTTAAACAATTTGAATAAACATCTCGTTATCAGTGTAAAGTAGTATTTCATTTATTTGAAACAATCTGCGAAAAAAAAACTTCAAAAAATCATAATTAGAGCCAAAAACTCGAAAAACCCATTTTTTCACTTATGGGGATTTTTTGGGACACTATAAAACAGACTTATGGGGGTGATATTTGAAAAGTAATATTTTATTCGCATTCTGTGACCAATTGTGAAGAAAAATGAGGCATTTCAATCTCGATTCATTTATTATTGAGATTTCTGAATAAAATTTACAAAAACGTCTTTTTTTCTTATGAGAAATACGTGTAAAACTTCACGGGGCTTGCGGCACTTCTAAATATTTTTTTTTTTTTCAAAACAAAAAATGTGCATATATTTTTTTGTGGATTCTAACAAATTTCCGCGCGTTTTGCATAAAAATTCGTAATAAATTTTTTATAATGCATTTTTGGACCACCCTAATCTACAATCATTTTATTAGGAATGCGAATATTTTGTAAAAGACAATTTTTTTGGTCGATACTTCTAGTGTTATGAATGAAATCCATCTTTTTGGATTAGGAATTTACTTGTTCTAGTAGAAAAATTATCCATCCTTGTTGGCAATCTATCTTTCTTGGTTGAGAATTAACTTGGTGCTCGAAATTCAGCTGCTTTGAAAATTCGTCTTTGCAGCCTTGAATTCAACTTTTTGGTAGTTTACGCAATGGTTGTGTTTAGAGTCACTTAATTATTGTTGGAAGTTCATCCTTTTGTTAATAAATTGATCAAAATACGATATAAATGCATAGAATACTACTAAAATACAATTTCGAATGATCGAACTCTTTATAATCCATTTTTTTTTAATTTCAACGTATTGCAAAATTTGCAATCTGTTGCACGTAATCAGTGGAGAATGCATCTTGACTATTTTATGGGTCGATGCAAAAAATCCTTTACTGTGATCGAATTCCGATGGCCTCTCGTACCGCTATCAATTAGTTTACAATTCCGTTACTGAGCGCAATTGCCGACCATCATAGATGCGCGATCGGTCACGTTTATTAATCGAATCAGGCTTCAATTAGCTGACATAATTACACATCAGGGATATCTTGAACCATTCGCAACCACAGATAGGATTGTATGTGGCTTTCCAATCACTAAGACCTTTGTTGCGTAATTACGAGTGGCTTAGCGATTATTCGCGATAATTATGTCCGCTCTAAAGTGACTATATATGTTCTGCTGTTGAAATTTGGATCTTTTTTAGACACACAGTAGACCAGCGTGCATTGTACGCAGCAGCACGTTTAGCCGGCACGAGATAGCGCACAGTTATGATAATAGATAGATGAACATTAATTCTTCAGCCTATTGGCCTTGAAAAATTGACTTGCTTACACCATCATGTTTTACACAATTTTTTTACAAAAAGTCCTTATCTCTAACACTATTCCACACTCTATACAATGTTCCTTAATGCTATGACAGCACGCTCGCTTGCATTGCCTTGCCTTTCAGGCTTCGCCTCGCTAGCATTTCCCTACATTTCGTCAGCCTTGCATTGTCAAACTCTGTCTCCGCGGTTCCTACCTATTTCCTATCCACTATGACTTATTTGCTATTTCTTATCTACAATCTAACTTATTTACATTGATCTTACATCTACTTCCTCTCCTCCTTACACATTTATCTCCATTCCTCCTCCTCCTTCCTCTTCTTCCTCTCCATCTTGCCCAGCACTTCCTTTAACCATGCAATCGTCTTTTTTTCCCTCTTTCATGCGGTATCACCTCTAAGCTCATTCTGCTCCTTTTCACCTTCTCGCATTCTTCAACCCAGTGTTCTACCTTTGCATACCCCTTCCCCGACAATTCAAGCATTCTCTCCTCCTTAGGAAGCCAAAACCTATTAAAGCCCTTCATGCTCCTACATCTAAACCTTGCTACTATCTCCTGATTCCTTTCTCTCGTTTCTAATTTAAATATCGCGCTCTGTCTATTTTTCATAATCCACCCATATGGCTCAATGTACCCCAATATACCTCCTTTAATATCCCCTTTTATCTCCTTTTATTCACGTCCATATTCCTACTGAATAGGAAACCTAGGTATACGAACTCTTCCAACTCCTGCACAGCCACCCCCTTCTACTTTTATGCTCCTCCCTTATCTCTTCCACCCCGTCTCCTGAACGCCATAACCTTGGACTTTTAGGTATTAAACTCTAAGCGGCTACTATCCAGGTATCTTATCAACCTCTTCATCATCTCTTTTAGGACCTCCTCGCATTTTGCCAATAGCACTATGTTATCCGCATATGAGTGTGCCCAGTTTAACCCTTCCTACCATCACTCTGCCTACCACTCCTTCCTCCAGCTTCCTTTCCATGTCTGCGATTAGGATCGAGGAGAGCTTTGGGCTGAGCGGACGCCCCTGCCTCAACCCTCTATCCATCCAGAAGCCCTCCGAGATCCTGTCTGCCCCCTCTTACCGTATCCTTTGTCTCTTCATACACCTCCCTTAACCTCTCAAGCAGACTTTCCTCCACTCCCCTCTCCTCTATTGCCTCGCACAACCTCCCCCTTTCAACTGAAGGGAACGCTCCTTTGAGATCTATCCAAAACGCCTAAACCTTTCACCCCTTTTCCGCTATTCCCCTGTCCACCACGTGCTGCTAAATATAAATATTGTCCTTAGTGCTCCTACGCGCTCTCAATCCGGCCTACGTCTCCAGTCATAAACCTTTCCCCTCAACATCTTTTCGCAGCCTTTCCACCAGTACCATCGCGTATACTTTGTACGCCGTATTGATCAACATGATTCCTCTATTATCTTACTGATTATCTTTGTCCCCTTTCTTATAAAGAATTAAAATCAACCACTCTCTCCACTCTCCTAAAAAACAATTGCCTCTCCAAACCTTCTCAACTACCTCTTTCAGTCTGTCCCTAACTGCTGTCGTACCAAATATGATCGCTTCGTTCTGCACCCCATCCAAGCCTGCTGCCTGTCGCCTCCTTTATTTTCTCATTTGAATATATATCTCCTCATCATTTAACTCCTACTTCCTTCATCTCTTTCTCGTTGGTCTTACCCCTGAAATGACTCTGAAAAACTCTCCTCACTCCTTACTTCCGAACTTATCACTTCTTCCCTCCTTACGCTTTATAAACCTTTGAATTATCCCCCCCCCCCCCGGTCTTAGGATTCTTCAACTCCTCTTTCAAATTTTTCTCTTTCCCTTGCTCTTTCTTTTCCACATCATTTCAAACTTCTTCGTCATTTCTACGTTCTCCTCTCTCTTCGCGGTACGCTCATTCTATTTTTTATACTTCTTTCCAACCCTCCTCTTCATCTTTTTGCATTCTCTACCCCACCACGGTTCTACCATCACTTTTTTCTCCTTCATAAATCTTTTCTTTTGCACACGCCCTTTCATCTTCATTTTAAGATCCCCCCATATCTCTTCTACCAACTCCCCTTCGAAACTTACTTTTCCTAACTGCTCCTGGTATTTCTCTATAGCCTGCCCCATCCACATCTTTCTCTTCCCCATCGGAACTTCTTCTCCTTGCCTTCTGCCGCCTTACCCTCTAATCTACAAGCCTAATGACTGATGGTCCAATTCTATCCTTTCTTCTACTGCGAATCTCTCCGTCTCCTTCCACCCTCGCATATTTATGACAACATAGTTTATCACTGATGCCCCACTTTTCTCACATACGTGTCATCTCTCTACATTTAATCCTCTCCACCCTATCTCTTTTGTACACTATCAAAAAACTTACAGGTCACCCCTCCTATCTTCACAGTCCTCATTGGCACCCTCTGCTCCTCATCACGACCACGAACACCTCCTTGAAAACCCTCTCTGATCCCTGTTATAGTCCCTCTTTTAAGCCTACCTTTCTTCTTCCACCTGACTGCCTCTTGGAGCCTCCACCTGAACCCCCTTGGTAGCCTTGGTTCTATAATGCCTCACTCCTTACTTTCTGCCCACGTTTCTACTACCCTGCTGTTTCCTTACTCACCTATCTCCTACGAAATAAGTCCCTCTGCACTTCTCTTAAATCTTTTTTCTCCTAATCCGGAACCATTATTCCTCTTCTATTTTCATTTTCTGATATCCAACCTGGCCCTGTCCCTTTACTCCACTCCCTAATAGACATGTCATTCAGCAGTCTTTGAATTTCTCTCTCTTTCCACGTCAGATCGCGATCGATGTAAACCTTCTTATCCTTGATCCTGTTTTTATTGGGCATCACCGCCAGCTTATCCTCTCCCATCTGTTTTATCTCATATTTTTCCTTTCCTACCAGCACGGTCACTGTCACAAATCGTTTTCCTTACACCCTCAGATCTTTTATCTCTCTTTGCGATTTCTCTTCCTAATCCTACTGACCTCCCTCATACCCTTCACTTTCTTCCTGAGCGCCCTGATTCCCGGAATGAGCAACCCTATCGTCTCCTTCTCCAGCTGTTCTCCCATTTTCGTAGATAACCTGCGGTTTCTATTGCTTTGCTTGCCTGAAGTTCCTTGCTCCCATCTTTCCTCCGCTCCCCCAGTCAAGCCTTTTCCCGTCCCTTCGCGCACCGCTGGAAACCGATCTAAGTGTCGAGTAAACTGATCCCTTCCCGTCTGCCTTGCTCCCAGCGCTCTAATTGTCACCCTCAGCCTGAGACTCTGCCTACTCTTCTACTGGTAACGAAGACTACTAGCACTGCATTGACTGCTTACTGCATACAAGAGATGTCTCTGTACACCGTTCCCGCTTTTCTGCAATATTCCTTTATTTTTACATTTGCCTCATTCCCTTTATTACTCCAATTTAGCAAGCCGTTGCATTCAGCACTCCTTTTCCCTAACACGTGTATGAATTTCCTCGCTTCCCTGAACAACTGAATCCCTCACATACCAATCGACCTTCCTTCTCGTCAACATAGCCTCACTTTTTCTATTTCACCTATTCCATCTCCCCACACATCAAAATATACTTCCCACTTAGTTGACAGTTGGGAGTATGTTTCGATGTGTGGGGGGATGAAAGAGGAACGAATCACTGACAATTTACCTTTCTATTTCTTTCTATTTCCATATTTCTAATTATTTCACTCTCAACATGAGCAGTAGAAATAAACAAAAAGGTGCGCCGAAAAAATTCAAGGACACACGTGAACTAATTTCCCAATCTGGTTCATGAAAGCATTTAGTTTGTTGGAAATCATTTCCTTGACCCCTAGTCTATCTATCTAAATATTTGAGAAATTCCATTCTTTGACTGCTATTATTCGCAATGTCTCATCATTGTTCGAACTCGTTCAAATTACTTGAGATCCTCTTGATCACATTGAAGTCTTTTGGATAATTTCTTTATGAATAGAAATCATGTGAAAATGTCAATCCTGCCAGACAGTAACTTATCTTAAAAAACTCTCTAGCCTTTTTTGGGAATGATCACTATAGCTCACGCTACATTCACTTCTTAAAATGCCATTTTTCAGCCATCTATCTACGTACTCCAATTCTATTGAAATGGCCATGAATTTAGTTCCCTCCCATCTTCCTCCATATGATGGGACTTCTGGCATTCCCAAATATTTTCTGAAATAATCAAACTTCATAAAAGTAAACAGTTAACAATTTGTTTGTTCCAATAACTAATAATGGATTCTAAATCAGCATTGCAGAGTTCGAAATTGTGCTTGATGAGACACTCTACCTGTGGTTCACATTCAACAATTCTATTGTTTGAATTGTTACATACAATTCGATTTCCGAAAATTGATTTCCAATTGATTGAATTAAACAGTTGATTTTTTTTGTTAAAAAGCAACCATTTCGGCGGAAAATATGACTTTCTGTTTAAAAATTAACTGTTCTGTAGAAAATTCTTCTGCTGAAAAAGGGAAGGCAACAATTCGTTGAAATTTTTTTACTACTCTCTGAAAAATCTCCCTCATGAAAATCGTTCTAGAGATTCGAAAATTACGTTCATAGATTATTAGAAAATGTATCTATCCAAAAGAAAATTTATTTTCTTGTTTCGAAATTCCACTATGCACGTGAAAATGCATCAGTATTTTGACTTGGTAGGTTATGAGCTTGAAGTGTTTCAAATCAACCTTCTTGAATAAAAAATTATGATTAATTATCGATATTTTAATTTTATTTGATAAATTATAAACAAGATCAATGCAATGCTATATGTTTTCACGTCGTCGGAGGAGAACCAGCATTAATGGATTTCCTGAGAGAGGATAAGGAAATGTTTGTTTAACATCAAAGGATTTCAGTGAGGAGAAAGCCTTTGTCTCCCTCCTAGATTGGTTCTGGTTTACATTTCACGGCTAGACCATCAGGAATGAAAATTCGGTTTACTCTCGGACCTTGTTGGAATAAGGAATTACTCCCATTCCTAATCTTTGCACATCCGGAAGCAGAAGTAAGAAAATGGAAATGTCATTAGAGAATATGTGTACCTGTTTAATTGAATGGAAATTCAGGAGTAAAAAATAAATCTAAAAATAGGGTATGTGGATCATTTGAAGCGCATCTATGATACGCGTCTGGTAAAGAGTGCGAAATCGTTTGTGTTAAGCTGAACTCTTTTCCTTACGTACAATGGTTTCCTTTACATCCATATCCTGGCATTCAGCTTTTGCTCATTTACACATCTTATCTATTCCTGCTTTGGCCTGCCTCTAGGTACGTTAGCATTCCTCACTTAAATACACTCCCTCCGTTAACTGTTCTTCATCTATTCTTTCGGAGTGGCCGAACAACCTCAGCGAATTTCCTCTACTCTCGTCAAAGTGTTATTCCTTCACCTCATCCTTTAAGGATCCACGCATCAGTCACTTTGTCTACTAGCGATCTGCCGCACATCTTCCGCGAAATTGCATGACAATCGCGTTTACTTGGCTCTAGTCTTGATCTCAGTACGTGCAGCTCTCACTATCATACATAATTGTTGGCGCAAGCACAGAATTAGGTATCTCAATTTCAGCTCTATTCGTTACATTTTTACATCTAGTAATAGCCTGCAGACTGCGAATGATCTTGCTACCCTCATTTGCACGTCTGGAAACCTCTGCATTGATCTTCCATTCAGCAGTGAATGAACTTCTAAGATAAACGAAATTTGAATAAAATAACTTTGGTTTGATGCACATTATTCGTAAGATCTATGCTCTCCATGCTGGCATCCAGTCTGATCATCATCTTCTGCAAATCATCGTCTGATTCTGCCGTAACGATCTTATCATTTAGAAACGCAGGGCCACGTACTTCAACTGCTCTGAAAACAGAATGTTTTGATCAACTATTCTTCGACAAAGAGGGCTATTCTTAGAGATTTGATTATGCATATATTCAACATCCAGGAAAGTATGAAGCATCCTTGCCCAACATCTTGTTTGATATCGAAACAATCGCTCAGTTGACCATTTACTCTCACACTTTCCTTACTACCAATATACTTTTCTTGCATTTCTTTGAGAAGCCAACCATCCACTCCATGCTCTTGCAGGACCGTCTGGGGTTTATTCCTATCCACTCTGCCAAATGCTACAACTAGACCAACAATTGCACAGAAAACATTTTTTTCTACTCTCGAAGTTTTCTCTTTGATCTGTCTCAAGCTGAATATCCGATCTAAACATGATCACCCTGACATCAGTCTAAATTGACCTTCCCAGAACTTCTCCTCAGTTATTCCCATGATTTTAATGAAGTACTTTGGTGAATATTTTTCCCACAGTACTCATCACAGTACTCTCTTTACCACTCTCTCGCTTATAGAGTAGAAGATAATCATTCTTCTCTAATAATTGGGGGTTTCACTGTTTACAGCACAAATTCATAAAATCACACCACCCGGACCCTGGAGCATTACAGAGTCAATACCATCTACACTCGCAACCTAACAATTCTACAGTTTCCCAATAAGAAAAACGATGTCTTCGAAACCAAATCTTCTTTTGCGACCTGGAACGGTTTTCTACAGCGTATCCTGGACTTCGTCTAGGTTCTCATGCTACATAGATTTAAATTTTTCAGTCTTCTCAATACATTTCCAGAATAGTTTCACGTTTCCTGTGGAATCATTTTCCATTTTTGAATATCCTTCTGCTTTGTTTCATCCTTGCTTGCTTGTGCTAATTTATTTGCTTTACTCTTTTTATCTCTCGAATCATCTACTGAACTAGTGACTTCTTCATTGCTTGGATCTCCAATATTCAAAATTCTCGAATAAACATCTTTGATCTCGTTTTCAGCCACACGTATTCGATATTTCTCCAAGCATCACTAGACTTTCTTCCTACAGTCGCAGTATTATATACTCCAGCTGCACTCTCTAATATTTTATCTTTAAAAACTATCTCTGATCCTCCTACTATCTTGGTCATTGATTCATTCAACAAATTTTCTTTATGATACCTAAAATATTTATTTAGCTATTTATAACGTAATTTCTCTACTTCTGGTTCCTGCAGATGCTCTATTCTAACTCGCATCTGCCTCGATTTATTATTGAAGCTTCTTTTCCTCCACCTTTCACCTAGTTAAGGGTAGGAGAAGTATTTTTTATGTGTAGGGGGGGGGGGGGGAGAAATAGGGCGAAATAGGAGAAGGGAGGTGAGGTTGACAAGGAGGAAGGTAAATTGTTTTGTGAGGCATTGAGTTGTTGAGGGGGGGCAACGAAGTTCACACAAGTGTCAGAGAGAGAAAGAGAGTGGTTTATGCAAGAGCTTGATAGGATATAGTAATAAAGGGAATGAGACAAATGGGGAAATAGAGGGAAATTGCAGTAGAGCAGAAACGGAGTACAGAGACATCTGTCGGATGCAGTAGGCAGTCACCGCAGTGGTTATAGTCTTCCTCATTGGTAGAAGCATTGGCAGAGTTCAGGCTAGGGCTGACAACGAGAGCTCTGGGAATAAGGCAGGCGGGATGGAATCAGTCTACTCGACACTTAGATCGGTTTCTGATGGTGCGCGAAGCAAGGGAAAAGGATTGATTGGGGGAGCAGGGGCAACGTGAAGGCAAGAAACTCCAGACAAGCAGAGCGGTAGGAACCGGAGGTCACCTACAAAAATTGCAGAGCAGCTGGACAAGGAAACGATGGGGTCCCTAATTTTGTTATTCGAGGCAATAAGGGAGGAAGTGAAGGGAATGAGAAAGGACGTAAGGATTAGATGAGAAAAATGGGAAAGAGAGATGAAAGATCTGAAGAAGGGAGTCAAAAGTTTAGAGGCAGTGGCCGTGTTGGTAGGAAAGGAAAAATATGAGATAAAACAGATAAGATAGGATATGAGGGCATGGATGGAAAGGACAGACAAAAGGTGCAGGGAGGTATAGGGAAGGTTGTATATGAGAGAAGGTTTCAGAGCTGGAGGAGAGTAGGAATGTATCTGGGATAAGGTAGAGAGCATGATTGAAGAAAAGTGGGAGGATGTGATAACGAGAAGGTGGTTACGATAGAAAGGATAGGGGCGATAGGGTTAGGAATGGAGAAAAGAGAGAAGAAGGACAGAAGAAATAATAGCGTGATAATAGGGCTAAAGTTGAGAAGCGGAGAAGAACAGAAGGGAGTGGAAGCGCTGCTACAAGGTCAGCTGTGATGCAAAGGAAAATCAGGATGAAAGATAAGAAGGTATTCATCGATTACAAACCTTCTATATGATGTCCAAACTGTTTATTTAGTTTTTCACAATCTGATTTCTCTATCTCTGGTTCCTGCAGATGCTCTTTTCTAACTCACGTCTGCTTCGATTTATTGATGAAGCTTCTTTTCCTCCACCTTTGACCTAGATCTATTCCTGAAACTATATGGTAGAGATCTGTTCCGCATTCAACACCCCTCATAGGCCCCTGTATCTTTTACTAGCCTTCTCAGTCTTTCATCTTCTACAGTAAAGCCGATCATAATACGGCTTTTGCCTTTAGGACAAGTACCCATGTGTATAATTATATGTCTGAACCATATGTTGACAATGAACTTCAGAATATTCGTTTATACTCTCTCCCTGTTACGAGTTTGAGAGTCTCGGCATAACTTTCTCTTTATTCCTTTGCACACCTCACCACTAACTCAGGGTTGAGGGGGGCCTACAGTTTAAGATGAGTTCTGAACCACCAAGAGCAACAGCTACTCAATACTTAGAGAACTTGAAGAACTCTCTAGAGGTACCAGGCTCACGACTTTCCGTTGCCCGCCAAAGCTCTTCCAGAGAGCAAGGCGGGAATCGAACCCACAACCAGACAGCTGGGTCTAAAGCTCATGCCTTAGCCCCCATGGCCAACTGACCACTCTGTTCACAACGAACTGAACTTTTTTGAATATAAACTAATCGATTTATCATCATCACCCACTTTTCCCGGTTCTTCGAAATAACCAAGTACACTGTCAGTACCTTCACGTTACAAAGCAACCGAGCTATTTATGTCTCCAAATAATATCATTCTTACATCAGAACCGCATGTTCCTATAATATCATTCAACGAATGATGTAAGGTTCATGCTGACCCCTGTTGATATGAGAGATACATTATTACACATCCATACTTTTTAACATGCTGTTCTGCTCTTTTATTCCAGATAATAACTGTTTCTTGGACGGTTGAATCCCGTTATATTGAGACCCTACCTCTGTAAGCTGAGCTATGCAGGAAGTGCTTGTCGCGCTAGGTACTCGTATGACCAAAATTGAATCTTCGCAGTCTAATTCAAACTAAAAAATGAAGGCCCCTTACCAGAGGCTCCATGAAACCCATCACCGAGGGGTGACGGCTCCGCACGAGCCATCTCCCCAGAAGCGATGGATTAAGAAACGGCTTAGCTGTCCGTTATGAGGAAGAACTGTTCATGTGTTGAGAAAGAGAAAGCTTGCCAAACGCGACTTTCAAACAGCAGTCAAGGCTCAGAAGGGGCCTTGACATCCGAAGCCACATTTCTTTCGTGGCCTAGGGCCAAGGCGAGGAAGAGCTCCAAAAATACTCCTCCAAGCAGAGAGACTAGACGGTCGAAGGTTCTGGATTTACAAGGTCTTAATTTTGCGCAGATGGCTAACAATGCCCTGGTGAGTCGTAGTCGCGTCAAGACATCTGGATTTCGCACAGTAGTTCAGACGGCCTGAAAAGCTGGCCGGAAATCAGAAATTGAACTTTGGATTTCGTGAGTTATTTTCATTCACTTTCGTAGAGGCGGCACCCCTACATAATTTCTCCAATGGAAAGAGAGATATGCCACGCCATTCTTGTTTTATGATCACGCAAAGTTGACCTTTCTCGAGCGTTCGACGTCACGCTGTTACGGCCCGTAAAAAACGCGTCGACAAAAGTGCCTATTACTTTTTATCCAAGTGTTTATCTATGCATACAAGGTATGGAAGATATTTCTGGAGATATTTGGAATACGTAGACGTAGTATTTTTATATCTTGTACAATTTTTGTGTATCTATTGTTGCGTCAGAGATTCGCCCGCCAATCAAAGATTCGCCCGCCAAAATTACTTTTTCTCTGGCTGTTTTTTGGAAGTTTTAAAATAGTTATGATCCTGAGAGATCCTGTAACATATGATAAGGGAAAATTTAGAATTTTTCATCAATTTTCGATATCCGTTGAAAAATGTTCCATCTTTTTTCATCCATTTCTTGGAATTTAAAAATCTCAAAAAGCGGGCCAAAAATACGAATCTTGATATGTTTTTTCGTCCGAGTGTCAATATAAAGTTCTTGGAGTCGCTGATTTCGAAAATGAAGTCGGAAACACAAATTTCAAAATGGCGGACATTTGTCTAAAATTTGACATGCAAACACTTGAAAATGAATATTAACGGGGTTTTGGGGTCGCTGATTTCGAAAATGAAGTCAAAAATTAAAATTGAAAATGGCAAAGGTGAAGGTACATTTATTAGGAATAAATAATGAAATATGTTTATTTTGCAAACATGTTCACGATGTGTGCGATTTATTGGAGGGGAAAAATGTATCTTCTTTTCTACCCGATTTAGAATTTCATGTAAAGAATTTTTTTTCCTGCGAGTTCCTGTGTCGAGATTTGTTGTTCCAACTGCGGAGAAGTGTCTACTTTCCTAAACTGTTTTCATTTGCTGCCCCGAGCTGCCCTATTTCATAAAGAGTCATTTTTTAGGAAAATGTCCGCCATTTCGGTTTCGACATTTTGAATTTCAGATTCTTCACTTCATTTTCGGAATCAGCGACCCCAAGAACCATATATGGGTACTCAAACGAAGTGAAATATGGAGATACTGATTTTTGGCTAGCTTTTTGGGATTCTTAACCTTTTTGTGTCTGCTTAGTTCCAACGAAGCTGGACAGGCTAGAGGAGAAGGACCTCAAAGAAATCCTCGTGCTACCTAATGAGAAGTGGTTCTTCAGATTCGACGACGTCTTTTTAAGGTTGGGTGCCATCGTGATGAAGTCTGCGGACATCTGGTAAAAACACTAGCTGTTGGAGAAGATCCCACCGCTGGGGCTGAAACAGGCAATAAGCTTGAAGATCGAGGAGACTGAGTTCCTCCAGAGATACCGCCCAACAAAAGATAATTATTATCGACTGCGCTTGAGAGTTTTGGTGCTCTGCAGTTTTCCACTCCCTTGACCAAATATTCAGGGTAATGCGAGCATTTTAAATAAAAAATACAGCTGCAGACAGTATTAGTTTTAGAGAATGGAAATCCCACAGGATTAGGTACGTCAGGCATTGATTGAAGGACGATAGTGAGGTTTGGGGTTATTGGGGATTTTGAAAAGGGATTTGAGTTGAAGGGTGTAATGTCTGACGATCTTCTGTGGAAGGAGGGAATATAGATATGTAAAAACCCGAAGAGGGCTTACATAAATTGAAAAATCTAATGAAACTATGAGGTAAACAGTTGGTATACAGGTAATACATTAGGCGTATATAGATCTACATCATTTTGAAGAAGACTGTGCCACTCGAATAGAAGTTGCAAAGACAAGAAATTATATAAGTGAAATGGTCTGGATAAATTCTTAATAATTCGTAAAACATTCTTATTAATATTCATCTTGCTTCCTAATCCCCTCGAGAGATGTGAAACTCATGTTATTGTTGTGTCTCACATTCGTAACGTTCCAGATTGCAAAAACATTCCAATATATTTTATAAAATTTTATAATTAATATAAATATAATTCAGCCTATTAAATTGAATATGTATGGCTACATAATACATACTTTTGAATCCTCTTTAACTTTATCTTGGCATCATCTTTATTCGCATAAGTACGCAAACTTTGCGTAATCCTCTTAGAAATGTTCCGAAATCTACTTGTACAATAAATACGAGATTGTTCGAATGACGTAAGATAGGATCATTAATAGATGGTAAAACAATTACTGCTTGCCAGGTTGAAGTGAAAAAGTAATAAAAAATGTGATAACGCTGAGAAATCAAGAGGAAAATATGGTTAACACAATATGTCAGGGGCCTTTTTTGGGAAGATTAGGATAGTTTTATTCATGATTCACACAAAGACAGGTACACATAAACATTTCAATTTCGAGTAGATAGACTGAATGTGCTGCTGACGAGAGTAAGATCATTTATGTCGAACGTTTTTATTTGGTGTACATATTTTTCGCTTATTTTCTTCTAGAATTGTTTTTTGTTTATTTCTAGCATCAGAAAATTGATCGCAACAAATTCGTAGAGGATTTTATCCTTAGGGAAATAAACTTTTGTTAGACAAAATCTTAGTATTTTGGAAATGCAAATAATTTTTTCTTGAGAAATGAGAAATGAAAAAGAACAATCAAAATGCTCATGTAACTCACCAGATAACAAAAAAGCAAATATGATTATCTATTTTAAAGTTCCACATAATTCATGAGTTACACTGTTAAATCAATCCTTTATTCACATATTGAACAGCTTTTCCTCTGGTTGGAAAAAAGGATCCTTAACACCCTGGTCATTTGGATAAATTAAACTGGATGTTGTTATTTATTCGCTTTTACTTCTCCTTCGTTTGTCAAATATATCTGGGTCATTTCAGGCCTCGAAGAATTGCTTGTGACAAAGTCGTAAAGAACATTAACCCTTTAGCTTAAACCCTATGATTCTAGTGTTGAAAACGAGATGGTAGTCCAAGAGTTTAAAATCATAAACCAGGAGGCCTATATAATTCCCGACATAACGATGATAGCAGATATAATTTTTCAAGATGAATTTCTAGATTAGTTGTTCGCAATACTGTGAACTCATTTTTTCCAAAGCACAATAAGCAGTTTTTCCTCTGTCACAAAAAATGAAGATCACCTACAGTCTGGCTTTCTATTTGCCAATTATCCTCAGTTATATTGGTGAATGAAATATTATTATATATATCTTTAATTTCAGAACCGTTGGCAATATCATGCCATTATTATTATTCCTTCTCTCCCTAATTTTTTTATTAGATTCCATTTCTTCTAGTTATTAAGCTTATCCTTAATACCTCCTTCCAGCCTAGCTCATGCCCTAAAATTTTTTTTTGCTGATGTCTCCTGAAATTTTGGTATGTCCCTCATGTTCCTATCATTTTTCTCCTGTTCCTGTAAAGATTGCAGCCCTTGGCTAACAGTTGCCTCAACCTTGTCAAATCTGTCTTGTCAATCCATGCATCGGTTTATATATTTTTTGGTTTGTTCTATTGTTGTTTCCTATCAGTCATCATCTTGAATTGAGATATCCTTCAGTTCTAGTGCAGAGGTGTCCAACGCGTGAGCAACGGTGTAAATAACTGTCACTCATCGAACCCCTCTCTTACCACTTCAAATGCGTTCATGCGGTGAGCGCGATGTAGGAAGGGGAAACGAGGAGAGAATTCTCGAAGAATCGTTCGAAGAAGGGGAAGAAAGGGGGAGCGCGCCAGCCTTGCGTTGGACACCATTGTTCTAGTGCCTACACTTCGTGCAAGAAGCGTCAACCTTGTAAGCGAATGATAATTTAGTCCGTTTGCCACACTGTATACTATTGATCCTTATTTTTCTATTTGCAGAGTTTAGTTTGCAGTATGACTGTTTACCTAATGGCAAACCAATTCTTGGTATTCCTTGTGGCAGACGTTTTTATTCTCCTCTATCGTCATCATCTAAAACACATTCTCCTAGAATTTTTTTTCCTCATGTTCATAGTTTTCGTGACAGATCTCGGTCTCCACCGCGGAGAATCTGTTCTCCTGCTCCGTCCGTTGATTCTGCTCTGAGACTTACTTCTCCTGAAGCATCAGGATGTGAAAACGAAAAACTAAAATTTATGCGCCTTACCTTGCGTGTCAATGAGCGCTGGGTATTCAAGTTCCGAAAATACACTTTTCCTGTCGAGAAACTGATTAGAATAAAAGATGGACTTTATGTGTTCAAGTCTATACCAAATCAAGAACAAATTGTACTATCCACAAACGATGGTGTCATATATGCGATACTAGAGAATTCCGAACTTCTTGGCGGAATATATAGAATACATAAATCCATTAGAAGACGAGTGAAAATGAACTTGTTGAGCAGAGCAGTTATCGAATTGACAAAAGTCGAATCCAAGGATATAGTAGTGGGCGTCAGCCACCCAATCAGCGATTTCTATCTATTAGAGTATGTTGACAACGATTAAACTGCATTCTTCCTCACCAATTATCAAATTGAATAACAGTCAGACTTGTTTATTTTGTTGGCGATAAAAAATTAGATCCTAATCTTATTAGCGTCTGGTATTGGCATTAGAAAGTCAATGCAAATAAATACGTTTTCTAATTTTGAATGCTGCAGGAATTGTGCCGAAAATTTCGTTGAAGATTTCGTAAAACCGAATCTTATCATGTAAGCGACAAAAATAGAAAATTCGAAAACGAATAAAAATTCATTTCTAGATGATATTTTTGTATGTTTATACTTTTCTATTAAAAAATAATCTTTCTTCTCCAGATATTCAGTACATGCTGAATGCACATTGCTCGTACCCGATAGTAAAATAGGATAGGAAGATGCATGTCCCACATTATACTACATCGTATCTACTCTATGCTTAAGGTCACTACAAATTTACATATCTTGGTTGCAAGGTTGCCTCTTTTATATTTATACCAACTCATAATGTTGCATCGTTTGTTCAGATATCAGATATAATAATTATTCATATGGACATCAATATCGAAATATAAGATATAGTCTAAAGAAAGGGATCCGTTCTGTCACAGTCCCAGGTTAATAGCCATTTGTTATAAGGATGCCTGCTTGATCATGATGTCGTTGCATGTTATTTTCTGGAGCAAATACCCGAAAACTATAGAACATTTTCTTATTCAATTCGTTTATATCTCTACATGATCAGCACCCTTAAGCCATACTTTCTCTGGCTGAATTGCTTCCGGACATCCTCCTGATGCTGGATAAATGATGTTGTTTCGAGTCTTATACTGGATGCTCTTCTATCAACCTTATATTGATCTAACGTTCTTAGGTGTGTTTCGTGGATATAGCTCCCTGCTTCCATTGCATTCCAAACTTATTGATAATTCCTGCCCTGACAATGGAGGATTTCGTGGAGGACACGTCAAGAGGCGTGCTTTCTAGACCTTCCTCACAGATTTCAAGCAACACCTTGTAGTGGAACCCATATTTCAATCGCTGAATTACTCTAGGACGTTTAATGCTTAGTGACCTTAATGCAGATAGCTCTGTTCTTTTTTTCAGAGATGGTGTGACTATTGGATGAACTCAAAATTGAAATGAGGCAGGAATAGCATAGTTATTAAGAGCCTTGAATTTTCCAGACGATTTTAGATGACACAACTTAAGTCTTCTAGTGGAAGCAGTCATTAGGTCCTTTCCGACTTTCGTATGCTGAATACTCTTAGGCTAGAAAAAACACTGACATTTGCACAATTACCCATCAGCCATTGTCTCTCTTAGATCTTCATCCTCGCCCCCTCCTTCAGATGCTATGGTCCTCAATTCTCTTCTGAATAAATCATGTATTGTTCTCCAATTCATCTAGTCTGTATCTATGTCCCTATTTTTAAATCACATTAGGCTTATGGTTATCTGTGTACAGACAATGGAAGCCTGACGCGCTACCGCCTAAGCAACTACATGAGCATATGTTTATATGGATAGATCAAATTGTTGTGGGTGAGTTTCAAATAACTGAGCATTGAAGTTATCATTGCCATTATTAATCATGAACGCTCCAAAAAATCAATTGAATCCCACATACAAATGTTACATTGTTATAACTTGCGTACCCGGTAACCTGCGAATATTTTTCTGACTCCATTTCTTTGCCCAGAACACACTTATAAGGTAAGGCTCCATACACGCAAAAAAATAGAAGACGCGCCTGGTTATAGGAGTCACGACACCGCTGATGCTCGTTTGTTTATAGCCGTATCGCTTACGAGAGAAAATTGTCACGGTGTGGTATGCTTCAAAACGTTGCAGTGCCAGTCCGAAACCATGCTCGTCGCTGATCGTATGCGCTATCGTTTCATCGCTCTGCATTACAGAGTCCCGAAATGGTAGTGCCGACGGTCAGTGACGAGCATGGTTTCGGGCTGATACTGCAGCGCTTTGGAGCGTACCAAATCGTGCCAATTTTCTTTCGTAAGCGATACAGCTACGACCAAACGAAGCATCATTGGTGTCGTGAATTCTGTGATCGGGCGCGTCTTATATTTTTTTCCGTGTAGACTCACGAGGTTCATCTCTAATCCTTTTTAGGTTTTGGAAATTCGTTTTAACATATATCTTCAGGCTTTCCATCTTTACCTATTTTCGAATATGTCCAACCGAATAAGATGAGTAGCTTGAGTTTTTTGTTGTTCTTGGGACTATCAGTTTTTGAATTTCCGAAGTGGGGGACTTGAGTTGCAAAACCGCGATTTCCTTCAGTTATGAAATTCTAATGCGTAGAAAATCATCTTCAAACTGCTTATGTTCAATCTCAAATTCGGTTTCGTGGAAGCCCAAACCATTATTTGCACCATCTTGCATTACAATTATTGTGACGACGTAGTCCAACAGTAAGAGCATCAAATTTTTGCCTTTGAGAAACTAAAATATAAAGAGCAACTGTATTTATCAATGTCTTGATACTCCGAGGGTGAATGATGCAAGCTATATGGTGTATCACATAACTGGCTCTATCTTCTTCCATGAATTCAGTAATTGACTTTAATCACTCTTTCCATCGTAACTGTTTTGAATACCAGAAGCGATTTTTAGAGAGCTGTTGGCTAATTTTGGTCCGACACATCTTATTTCTCCATACTGGTGGCCAGATGCGGTTACATTAGAATTACCTCACTTTTTTCTTCCAGAAAATAAAGGCGCATCTTATCTGTGTTCGAATAGTATGCCCTATTAGTCGTCTGCTAGGCTGCTATTATTAGTCCCAAGCTGTTTATTCAGGTAATAATTTCAACGTTATAATAGTTGGTTTTCAAAAATTATCTCAGGTTACGCCGTGCATTGAAGGTTTCCCGAAATACAGATTGAATTTTTCGTCCAAAAATTCGCATTTTCTCTTATTTGATAGAAAAACGAGAGAGTTTTTCAAAATGACATTGCAGTTGTGTAAACGGGCTAGTGTTTTATCTTGGGAGCAAGCGACCTTGGGATGATTGCAATGAATCTTCTAGGTCCTGCATCTTTGCCAAAAAATTGTTCATTTTGTCTGAAATCTCTAGTGGAATCAGGATTCTCAACCTAATTTCCGCTGAACAGGGACCTCATAATACAAATTTTACATTTTTTCCGATCCTTAGAAATTGAAAGATTGTATGCTATTAATCCTTTCTCTCTTTCTGCAGAGTTCAGTTTGCAGTTCGGCTGACTGCCTAACGACGAACCTATTCCTGACGTCTCTCGTTGTAGACTTTCTTCTCCTCCTTCAACATTTGAAAGACATTTCCCTGAGAGCTCCATACGTCATGCTAATCCTTATTCTCATGACAGATCCAGGTCTCCACCTCCATGAAACTGTTTCCCTGCTCCGCACCGATGATGAGAACAATTATTTCAACCGCATATCCTTGATGATATCGCTGGAGTTGATTTCTGATATCTTTGAAACTCTCCTTTTCTTCGAGTTTCTTACCTTTGATGTTGAAGTCAGCTGTGGCCGAGAATTCGATCACGAACATAATCCGGTCACGTTTGTCAGGGGACACAATGCCAGATCTTGTGTGTCGGATAGAGGCTTTTGTCGAGAAATCATAGTTCCAATAGATTCGGCACTTCTTGTTCTCAAGAGTAGACTCTATCCCCCTTGGAGCGATCAGCAGGGCAGGGTCGCGACCAACGTCATAAGAGCGACAAGGTTGGTAATGAGGCACTCTTGAGGTAGCATTGTGTCATTCTATCGCTGGAAACATCTTGACGTAATATGCTTCTACGGTATGCCAAGGTGGGAACCACACCGTTCTGACACGTACAAATGAAACTTTTTGTTCCAGAGTTGAGACCAGATGATTTTAGTAAAGCAAACGTTGACAGATTACAATGGACAGACATTGAAGATGGAGATGTCTGCGTCCACCTTTACGGCGTGCAATGTATAGGCGCGGAGTGGACGAGTTGATGTGCAAGCTTTTCTTCATATGCATTATCTCGCGCGTAGTGATATCGAGAGCCCTGAGCTCGTTCTCCATCCATGATACCACCTCGAACGAATAGAGTAGAACTGGGACGGCAAGCATGTTAGTCACATATATCTTGTTCAACGACGACAGGTTTGAAAACCGAGTCCGTCGGAGCAGATGTTTGTATCTGCTTTGGAGAACCTCCTCTACTGATGTTGTATCCTGAATTCGGCTCTCAGGTACGCCAAGGTATTTGCAGGTCTCTCTAGCACTAAGATGTCTGATCGCACTTCCGTCCACGAGCCCAAGGTCCTTATCTATATCTGCTATTTGTCCACGTTCCAGATGAATCTTGGCACACTTATCAAATCCAAAGTCCATACCAATTTATCGTGTGTACCTCCGGGCGATACTTAGAGCGTCTTCCAGATGTTCTTCGACAGAAGCATATATCTTCAAGTCATCCATATGAAATTTATGAGTGACCTTATGCTCACGATACTTCGAAAAATATTTGAGAGGAGAGCACTTAAAGTGGAACGGTGAGATGAAAAATGAAAGGGAATAATAGCATAAGAGTTATGGATGAATTGAGATGGAGTCGATGTAAGAGGTGTATGAAGAAGAAGAAAGAGAGTGGGAAGGAGAGACAGGGGGGATGGAGGTCGAGGTAAAGTCACGAGCGTCAAGGATTAAGTATACTGTTTGAGGCGATATATACAGTATGAGCCATGATATGTGGGCCAATAAAAAACCATATTAAAACATGCCTATATTTTTCAGAAAGTAGATCAGCAAATGAATTGAAACTACAAAGGTTCAATGATGTATAATAACTATTGAATTCCAAGTGGAATCGTCTTCCGTAGAAGTCTAAGGAAATATCCCAAATGGAAAAGATTGTATGTTTGTGGACATATTAAAATTGATTTCTATACACAAACTTTAATATAGAGTATTCTTATATACTTCATCAAACATATTTCTTCTGAATAACTTGACCTGCTTCTGCGTGATTTTATCTTTGTTTTTAATTTTAAGATGGGAGGTAGGATCGATCAATCTAATTTTAATTTGAACTTGATTTCGCTGCATATAATTTTAGAAATTGAATTATTCACGTCGGATAGCATTTTTTTCCTTATACTGAATTTCTTCTCCTTCTATTGAAAATTACTTCTCTTCCATTCGAGGCATTGCTATATTGGTTGCGAGAGAGTTATAGAGACTGATACACTAAAAAAACAAGCTTTTGGTAAACGCCATCTCACAATTCAAGCGATAAGGATAAGATATTCGTTGAAAATATAAAATGATCAACTAAAATGACGAGGATTATATAAATCATAAGATAAAAATAATGGCAGATATAATTATTCATGTTAAAGTTTCGAAATTTTTTCAGTTACTCTGTCGAACCAATTGCTCCTCCTCACAATAATCAGTTTTTCCTCTGTATTAGAAGAATGGAGATAATCTATTCTCTGGCCTTGAATTTGCCAATCATTCTCAATTTTGTTGGTAAATGAAATAATATAATCATATTTTTATAAATCTAGACGCATCGGCGTTATCATGATTTTCCTCCAGCTGTTCGAAAAATCTCCTCCCCTCCATACTGTTGTCATATTCTCAGCGTTTCTTATTATAATTCTCCTCCAAATACACCTTTTTTTTCTTATCTTTCCTCGGAACTCTCTTCCTTTCGAATTTCTCCATTCGTTTATTCATCACTTTGCGTTCAAGATCCTAGTAGTATTTTTAAAGTGCATTCCTTTGTTCCAAGTTGCTGGAAAGGTTTTATTCCTACTAGGTGGTCTATGAAGCAATTTTTTCAGATCCTCCATCTTAATCTCCCCACTGATGCTGGATTTTGCTCCTTTGTTTGTTTATCTATTTCTAGATTTCTTACAATGTTCCTGAATTTTGCTTATTCTTCTTAAATTTCCAATCTTCCTAATCCTGCTTTTATCTTGATCGCTCTTAGTCTTCTTGTAAAGGCAGTAATCAGACTACCCTCTGCTATCGTATGCTGAATACCCTTAGACCTAAAAATACTCTGATGCTTGCATAACTCCACTTAAACCGTTGCCTCTCTATAATCCACCATGTTTTTATGCCATTTGCTCTTGATACTCTCAGATACAACGCTAAGCAGAACTACATAAACAGAAGGAGATATCCTGTAAGTTAGTACTGTCATCATATCAAAAAATCTTGTTTTTTGGTTTGCTATTATAGAAATATTGAATTTTCGTTTCTCTTTCGACCTGAAAACTTCATCATACGTAGGCAGGTTTCGTGAACTTTTTTAAATTCCAAAAAATAGTTCTATGGTATCGGAAAGGACGCTTACTTCTAGCGGATGTAAGCCATGTGCAAATTTCTTCGATATTACCTAAGTTGTATCATGGCAATGACGTCAATTGAGATAAGATCTTTACAGTTCTGAAAATTTGGAACCTCCTTTTTATTCTTCTGTCAGGATGTTTTTCTCGTCATGGCAACAGTAAACCTCATTTCAAATTACAGACGTGAGACGCGTATAAATCGTCGGAAAAAATTTAGATGGATTTTTAGCGGCTTATTTGACAGGAAACATACGTCTTCCTTTCAAGCTTTAGGCTTTATGAATTTTAGTTAAGTACTCTTCTCGAAACTGCAAAAGCGTCTGAGCCTGTCCTCTCAGAAGGCTTATTATAATTGTCGTAGATTTCCTACCTAAATCATTATCTACGTCAACCTTAACGTCCTTTGTTTCTTTAGTTGAAACTTCGTAGAACCTTGCTTCTGTTTGTTTTTCCTTCCATACCCGACCCGTAATCAGTCATGTCTTCCAATTAGGAACCTTTGTTGTCTAGCATAATATTCCGCTTCCTTCTTCTCCCATAATAGATCCTAGAGTAAAAAATATTTCGACTTGACGTATGTTTAGTTTATTGACCCGGATTGCTCCTTACTATGCTGTCATCCATATCCAACCTGATTTTCTATCGTTGCTCTTTATTCCTTTCTGGGACCGGAACTGGAATGGTAGGCCTACAAATACGGCTCAATATTCTGACGGCTGTCCTAGTCTCTCAATACACAGAAGTTTGCGCCTGCAGAGCTATTAGTTCTGCATTCTGATATGTCCAGTACTCGAAAAACGTGGCCACTAGCACCATGCCTATAGGTTCAGACACCTCTTCATCATGCATACTTTCCATGTAAATTTCTCCAATAGGAGACTCTTCTTCATGCATTCTGGAGGTTGCTATTTTGAACCCCGAGAGCAATTTGTTGACCAAATGGATGTGGCTACTCGAGTATCAAAACATCTCTGTTTATGTGGCATGTCCATTTCCGATGGCTTTTTGGCTGCTGTCTCTACTCGCAAGTTGCTCATTCTAAAAATAATCCTTCATTCTGATCAAACGATTTTTCAAGAAGTAGCCCATTTGCTTGATGCTCGAACATGAACGATATGTTCATTTCGTGAGGGTGAAATTTCGCCTCGTAAATTTCTAAACCCACACCAGTGGCTACCGACCCACTGCAGCAATAAATAGGCAATGCTTACAGCAACGTTTTGTTACCTCTTTTCAACCTCCACAAAAATACTGGAGTTTAAGTTTCTACAAAATATCTAGGACGCCAGCCACCAGCCTAGTGTTTGAATACGTCTGAGGTTCTAAGAAGCCAGCAGCTAATTTATTTATTAAAATCCTAATCTACTCTTTAACTTGGAATTTTAGGCAATATCGAAGAAAAAAATTTCGTTTAGTTCGACTCGAGCTCAGAATAAAGGAGGGTTCACCCAACCTTCAATAACACTTGAGGCCAATTTTCGCTCTTTTTTCTTCAAAATCGAGATAATGCTCTATTGATAAACTCATTTAGTTCACAACAACATCCGGAATGCTCGCACGCTCTAACATTAAAGAAGCTATAATATAGGTCGCGGAACAATATTCTTGTCTTTCACGGAATCCGAAGGGAAGAACCGTTATTTCCCTAATCTCACCATTTTAAAACACACGGCCGATACCCCTTCTATCTCAGGTTTGCAATCCAAAAATTTGTCAAACACGTGGACGACTTGCATGGTCATGAGTCAGAGGGACCTATAAACACCATTTTGAGAATGAAAGAAATAATGCGCGTTAACAATTAAACTCCTTGAGGAAAATTTCTGTCAGGAAAAACTAAACTAACCTTGCGATATACCTGCTCGTTCGACACATTTTGTTCCTTCTCAAAATCCATTTTAACAACAAGAAAAGAAAATTTCCTCAACAAGTTAGTGTGCCAAATTTTCTACAATTTCTGTCAACAATATACGGCTTGCCGCAGGTAGGCGGAAAACGAGAGTCAGTTGACGCGGACCATGGAGTTTGCAGGTTCCCTCGCATGCTCCCCACGGTTGACTAATCAGTGCATAGTCTTGAGTTTCGTTCGAGCTGCCGATCAATCGCACCGCATGTCCACCATCTTTTCTGACAGTCAAAACGCAAGATCTTAAGGAAAAGGGTTAGAAGGTCTTGTTTAGAAGAAGAAACCTGTGAACAGCGAAAGAAAACCTTTTTTTTCATACTCCTTGCCAACAAATTCAAACCTTTAGATTAGGAAGAAAAAGTTTTCTCTCCTCAACAAAATTCGCAGATCTTGGCGCCATGTGCCAATGCCGGGGCTTCCGGCATTGGGCTTGAGAAAAACTGGCAGGCCTGCACATTGGTGGACGACAGTCCCCTTTACTACTCTGTGATTGGTTCTCCATTCCGCATTCACTAAGATGGCCTCCAATTGCGGAAGCATCAGGAGAGACAAGGACAGAATTCTTGGTTTCTCTCTTTTTGTTCCATAGAGATCATTGTGTCGGTCAAGTCCATGGTTTATTGTGAGTAATCGATATTTGTGATTAATGGTAATTGCCAGCTGTCAATACGCAGTCCTCCCTTGCCCTCGCAGTGATGAAAAATCAAAATAATACGAGGGATAAATAAGAAATGTTAAGGGTTCCAATTAAGTGCCCCTTGCGGAGTTGGACTTTCGCTCTTTGGGCCATGACATTCCTCCATGAGGAATGTAAAAAATCCCAACAATACTATCCACGATAAAAAGCTGGTAAGAAATTATGTTTAGTGACAGGTAAGGTAAAACACCTCGTCACAATCTTCTCTCCAAAAATTTAGATACGGCATGAAGCATGTGAATGATCGTATGAAGGTCAAGCTGCATAGCATATTTTTTCCTCTTATTATTCTGAATTCGTATTCAATGACAAGTAAGGTATACTTTATATCTCCCCTCTTTTTTTGCAGAGTCAAGTTTCCAGTTCGACTGTTTACCTAATGGTCAACCCATCCCTGGTGTGCCTCGTGCCAAACCTTCTTTTCCTTCTTCATCATTTGAAACACATTCTAGGGAGAGTTCTACACATCCTGTTGTTCCTCGTTTCCGAAAAAGATTTAGGTCTCCGCCTTCGAGACTTCAATCTCCGTCTTCGTCTAACGATGTTTCCCTTCGACAAGCTGAGCACATTTTTCGTGCCAAAGCCAGGTCTAGACCTGCAAGGCTTCGGTCTCCTGCTTGTTCTACTGATTCTTCTGGAATACATCCTTCTTCTAACGTATCAGCATGTGGAATTGAAGAACTTGGATTCATCCGGTTTATCTCCCGTATGAATCCACGCTGGGTATTTGAGCTTCGAAAATACACTTTTCCTGACGAGAAAAGGATTAAAATAAAAAATGGACAGTGGTCGCTGACACCTGTGCCTACCCAAGAACAAATTGTGTTATCTACACACGACGGTGACGTCTATGCAATACTGGAGAATTATAATTTCTTTACTGGACTGTATAAATATTGTAAAACGAATAGGAAACGGGTGAAAATTAACATATTGAGCGGTAAAGTTACTGAGTTGACACGTGTTGAAGCCGACGAAGTTGCAGTAGGCGACAACCACCCAATTATCAATTTTTATCGAGAAGCGTATGTCCACAATGTGTGAAGTGCACTCTTGCACACTATCAATCCAATCAAGGAACTGTGAAACTTGAATTTAATATTGTTCGTAACCTAAGATCAAATCGAATACGTACATGTAGCTGGTTATTGCATTATATGGCTAACATTTGTTCAAGGATCCAAAGAATCCAATGTTATTATGTAAGTGATAAGAATATGGAATTGTGGCAGAAGTAAAAGATTCCGAAAAATAATATCTTCGTACCTCTAATATAATTTCGAGTATAATACTTTTTTTCTTACGAAATGCATCCACATAAGAGTCGTAGAAACACAAAAGCTTGTAGAAGAGGATGTATGGATGGATGCGAAGAAACAAAAAGAAAATTATGGGGCTTTGGAGGGAACAATCGTTTATGAGAAGGAGGGTGACGTCTGAAACGGAAGATTTTGAATACTCTTGCACATCAGTCCCTACTACTTACATCTATAGTTTTTCTGTACTAGTATGTTTTCCTAATAAGGAAGTCTAAATAAACTTCAAATCTTAGTTTCCTTGTAGTTGAAAGGAGAGAGAGCAGAAAAAGAAAAGAATAGGAGGTTACGTCTGTTGATAACTGAGCTAATGATTATGAAAATTAATTAATTATTACACTGCTCAGGAACATGTTCGGATTTTTTGGAGTTGAATAATGTATGTAAGAAATCAATTGAAGTAAAAAACTAGGGATTTGTCAAGAAGATATAAAAAGATAACTTTATTGTTATCTTTTCACGAGTTACAAAGAAGTTTCACAATTACACATTCACAAAGGTGGCAATTATCTCCGTGTTCAGTTCTTGCACGATTTACGCGATGCCCGCTAAGTCGTAGACTGACTCATATTGTCGTTGAAGCCGTTGACTGAGAGGTACATCTATAATAAACTTACGAATAATAACATGATAGAAATTGAAATACATTCGAATATAACTTCTCGCTCATATTCCAAACAAATGTCCTTGAGGATATTTCTTTTTGTGCTCTGTTTATGGTGCAATGAAGGTCCTGAAGAAATATTATCAAATAATTCACACCTCGTCCAAAGAGCCTCATACTCCTAAGCAAAGACTCAGCCACCTCTCTAAACTTATTCATGTTCTCCTTGCCCTTCTCCTCATCCTAATCCTTCTCCAGGTGGTAACTATCAACCTAAGGAGCCTTCTTTCTGTACGCCCAAACTACCCAATTGAATATTGTTGTAAGCATTAAAACTAGGCGAGACATCATGCATCACAGCGCTGATATATTGTTTGGCCAGTTCCCTATACTCAGCAATTTTTCCCAAAATCGTTACCTTATTCATTTCCGAAAAGTCTTATAATGTCTGCATGATTTGCTTTTCGTTTTAAATTTTATCCAGATAGTCCAGCTCAAATGCCGAGGCAACAAAATTGTATCAAAAATATTTGGGGTAGTTTAGGAAAATCCGCACAGATGTAACCTCCAGAAGGTACGATCATGATGGTTCTCCCAAAACCATCGATCCCGACGCAACTGTAGGTGATACGTCATCCGACTCGTCACTTCCCACAACACCAGAAGACGATCGAGCCGAGAAAACCAAATCACTTAAATACAAGTATACAACCTGAAATATACGACCTGTTCAATAACGATTAGACAGTCCTGATGACCCGTGATGGCCGAGAAGGAACTGGACACAGGAGAAAAGCCAGCACCGGCCCTGGGTAGGAGAGCACGCGAAAGCCGGCCTCTCCACTCTTGCTGGTTGATACCTGGCTTCCATTCTGATGGAAGCCAGAAGCAGCAGATAAATTGCAAACATTTCTTTTGAGGTCGATTGGACTTAGCATGATAATGACCCAATTCGATACGAGCATCCCCGCACAACATGTATTATTTTGTTCCTAAAAACAGGCAATAGATCCCATCTATTAAAACGAATTTATTCTGTCAAGGTCACAGGTTCATGGCAAGTTGTCAATGAAGAATGTCTTCTATATCATTTTGTTTGCGCATGTGATTTCACTAAGACAATGAGCCGCATCCATGAAAATGTGCTCTTCGGATTTTTTTCTATTTCTACAAAATTAGCACCTTTCAACCACGTATTGAGAAGCATGATCTTACTAACCATTGTTACGGATCCTCCCTCTTCTGAATAGTGAATGCCCGTTGTAGCGGAATATTGAATGCCTGTCCACTGACTCAATATTGACCAAGAGATTTCGAGTGCAAGACGTGAACAGATAGTTTTTTCCATTGCGTTTCAACTTCATCGACGACTTCTGCCCTTACATTCAAGGCTTTTGCAGAGGACAAGTTTGAGGGCGTGTTATACAAATCTTCTTCTCTGATTCCGTGGAACCCTACACCCTCTTTGTCTTGGTAGAACTGACCTATCAATCGACGAAGTACAATGGTACATTCAATTGTTGGTCATTATAATCTGAATAGTCAGTTTTCAACCATTTGATCAGCTCAAATCAGTACGTGAGTACGGGAATGACATTGATTGAAATAGCTTTGATTTCTTCATCTGAACTGACAGAATTGATCGCTTCTAGTTTCGCTTACTCTAATCCATTGCACTCTTCTTTTCACAAATGCACTCTTCTGCATGTATTTAGTCAAGATTCTTTGTGGATATAATCAAAAGACTGACTCGTGGCATTGATCACTATCAATCACTGTCGATTAATGAAGAAGCAATCACTAGGACCTCTCAATATTTATGCTTATGTGCATCGCTTAGATTGGTCTTTGGTAGAATATAGGTCCGCTTGAAACATAAAAATCAGCGGGCCGCATTGACCGCTCACGCGCGGATTGAAAGATGAATTGGAAATATGAATGCAAATTTTTGGTTGTTCCCAAGTACCCTCAGATCTTTTTAGTACCGACAGAGATTCCACGGAACGCTTCGACGGAGAGATATCATTAACAGGTTACGGTGTAATTATATTTTCGATTAATTACTGGTTTTACAGCATCGAATATCTTCAGTTATACAAATTACGTCAAGTGTTATGATTTTCTCCATTTCTTATCTTCCTTTCAATATTAGACAATTCCCTTTATTTTTTGAAAGATTAGAATATAGATAAGGTTGCAACAAATAGAATCATGTAAGTTCAGCGATAAGACTAAGAGGTCTGTTACAATCAGAAATGATGATAGGTAATGAAGGAACTTATGAAACTCACAAGATAACGATAAAAACAAGCATCAGCATTCATTATCAAGTTCGAAATCATTCAAATGTTGCACTCTTTACCCAATTCTTCATTAACACGAATATAATTTTTTTCTCTGCCTAGAAAAAAAATGGAGATCTTCTGGAGTCTGACCTTCAATCTGATAATTCTCAACTTTATTGGTAAATATAACAAAAAAATAATATTTCTATAGCTATCAGACTATCAGCATTATAATCATGTTTCACAATTCATCCGAAAAGATTTCTTCTTCTATACTTTGGTAATATATTGTGAGTTTCTTCTTATTGCTTCCCTCTAAATACACCTACTCGTATACTCCTATGCTTCCCCTTCCATACTAATTCTACTTATTTTATCATATTGCCCCCTTGTTTTCCAGTTTTGTTCCGGTGTAATATTAATGAAAACTAGCGCACAGCTTTAGTTGATCTGTTTTCAGAAGATGGAGTAAACGCCTAATAAAACCACAATGCAAGGAAGGTGCCCCCTTCAAAATTACTTGTCGTAATATGAATCAATCTAGCTGTCTTTGGTTTCAAATAATAGTGAAAAAATCGAGGTATTAGCGATAGTGCTAATATAT
>WSXT02000271.1:0-10402 GCA_011762715.2 Neuroterus valhalla
ACCAAATTTCAAAAAGTTTTAATGATATTTGTCTGAGTGGAGACGATTTATGTTTCGAAAAATAATTGAATTTGGCAACTTTTTAAAATCACTTTTTCATTCTTATTATTAAAAATATAAATCGGATTGAAAAACTCTGAAGGGAAAAAAGTTCCATCTTGTCATTCTCTACAATCAAGTATTAAAAAAAAATGTAATTTTCTGAATTTTGAAATTTCGCTATCACAAGACGTTTGGACAATACTTTTCAGCGGTTTCGAGCGCTCTTCTCCTTTTCGTTTCCGGCCACTCAATTGCTGCGCCGCGCTTGAGCGGATATACGCAACATCACTCAAGTTCGGAAGTCGCGCCATGTGATTCTTTTTGTCGCTTTCTCGTGTCAGCACGTGGTCAGCATTCAGCGACATTATTAGTCAGCGTGTTGATATTATTTCGTTTTAATTTATCATCGCGCAATTGTGCAAGTTGTTCCAAAATGCAAACTGACGAGGAAATCGATGACCGCTCATCAGTAAATGAACCAGAAGAAGAAAGTCAGCCGGTAAGTCGAGTGTATACAGTCAATAATCTAATAAATAGAATGAAATTGCGTATCAATATTATAATAATTATTATTGATTTTTGTGTATGAAATTGAATAATTCATTCAGAAACTATTAATCTGCTTGAAAGTTTTCCGGAATGGCATTCTTTGGATTAATTTTATCATTTGTTTCCTGATAAAATATAAAAATGAAACGTTCATATTATGCCAAAATTTGAGGTTATAATACAAGGAGAATAGGATAATGATAGCTATGAGCCTATGTTCTCAAATTTGAGTTTCTGATGTTCCGTGTCTTGTCACATAATTTATAACAATATTTATTAAGTGTTATTGATTGACAGAACAATGATTTACCATTGTACGCTGAATGAATGAGAAATTATGTTAAATGTCACCGGATTTCGCAACGTTTATTAACGAGACGAGAATTCTTGTTTGAAAATCCGTGTCTTTTTGAATCCATCTCTTAGGTTCATGAACATATTTCATTCTGTCGGTCCAAATTGATTTTTCTGCTATAGAAACTTAACTCTCCTGTTGAAAATTCATCTTTTTTTTGTTAGAAAGTAAATATTTTTTTGGGGAATTTTCAACTCGTTTGTTGTAATATAAATATATTCTGTTTTTCCAAGTATAGAGTACTCATAAAATAGTGTTGTTCAAAAGAATTTTTATTCTTGTTTTTGTAAAAAATAATCTATTTTCCTGTACACGAGTCTGCAAGAAAGCGCCACGCAGTTTTCAAACAGCCTCTGGTAGATACAACAAAAAATTTAATATACTTTTGCAGGTGCTTTCCTTGTCTGCAGTGCAGATTTTGATTAGGGTGTTGTCGAAGAGGCGGCCAAATCTTGGCTGGAGAATGCTTTGTCGCAGAAGCAAGAAGACGGCACTTATGGGAAGCGGCAAGAGAACAAAGGAAGATTGAAACAAACATTTTCGTTTAACTTATCAGGCTGAATAATTACAATTTCTCCTGTATGTAATAATAATTAAACGAAGCATCCAATGAAAATTCTGGACTTTTCTAATTAATAATTCTTGTGACCAGTGAGACTGGCTAACACATAGTACTCACGTTCAAAGGAACCAGTGTGGAATACTCTTTGGGATCCCATATGGGTTCTCATGCAACTACAGCATTTTTTTGAGATGTCGATAACAAAGTCGACGTCGATTTTGGCGACAAAAAACCGTGGAAGCGACGAAAAAATCGACTTCTAAGAATGACGTATCGACGATACATTTTTGACTGATTCTTCGGTTAAAATTCCTATGACAGCGCCCAAAATTAAAAATCGAAATGCCCAATCAGAACTCGTAAAAAGGGCATTTGCTGCGAGCAGGAATGAGTTAGATTCACACAAGTGAAGACAAAAAGGAAGCAGCGACCCTACAAGTAAGTACACAATTACACTTATCCAATGACCTTTCAAAATAGATGAAAAATGTTAACCAGTACGTAGCTTGTTTTCAATGTACTTTATATTATATGAATTTCAGAAGGTACACTCAAAATGAAAGAGAATAATTTTCTCGACATCTTCAGTCCACTGCTATCTCAAAAGGAAGGAAGTTTTCCAAAAAATGCAATACTTGTGATCATAAACTGAGCACTTAGTAGTTCTATTCATATATTCTACCTGCTTAATATAATTCATTTGGATAGTTTATCAGAATAATAGATTTAGGAATTAACTTTCAGATGATACTGTTTTTTTGCATCTTAGAACTATAAAATGCTTGCACGTGGTGCACCTCCATCAGTTGGAGACACAGCGTCAATTAAGACATTGAAGCAAAACTAGTCTCATCCATGAAATACGACCTACCTACCTCAACATTTTGCTGAAAAATACACTTCATCTTCGCCAATATCGTCAATGGTAGATTTTATGACAATGGAAGCTGCGCTTCAATCTTATATTTCGTTCGAAGAAGAATTCGTAAGAATTATTCGTTTGATCTTAGAAGTTACCGAATCAAAGTTAGTCGATTGGAGCGTCACATTTGCGTACCGCCCCAGTACAGTTACTCGAAATAGCGCCAGTAAAGAATCGTGGCAGTGTAGATTGGAACAGTATAGCGCCATGAATAATTTCCGCACGGGAAATTCATGGAAAGTGAGGTCCCATATAGCGACTGATTCTTTCATTTCTCGTCGTTCCTATTATGCCCTTCGTACTCTTCGTTGTGCGATTTATAGTTTGTTCAAGAGCTTGATCAGTCGCCACAGAAGTAAAAGGAAAAGACGACTGTTGCACAGTGAAACGCCTTTTCAAAAATTGTTGGTACACTTCGGGAGCATTCTTAGCTAACGTCATCATGTCTTCTAAGTGAAGTGCACACCAACGTGCATAATTTAAACGATTTAAAGCATAGAAATCAGGAATCAACTTCCGGATGGTTTTTAAATGAAGGTGCCAATGTCCTGTGCGATCAGCACGAATTAGATCAAACACTATAGATATAATTATGAGAATAATGGTCCAGTTCTTGAAAAGTTCAGATTCTCCACACCTTTGCTCAACAAATTTTTCAAAATCTAGCATTGAATTTGAGCAATTACTTTTGAAATTATTGACCAATTTTTTAGCCTCTTCAAAATTTTGTTCTTCCATAGTTTCTTGCAATGAAATTATAGTGGAAATTTGGCTTTCATAATTTTCTAGTCCTCTGCTTGTAAAGAATTCTTTAAATTGTAATATTTTCAACGTTTCTGCTAAGTAAGTAAGAGCTTTAACACATCTAGCATAAGTAGTCCCATTAAAAATTTGCTCGATGACGTTCATGACAAACAAATCAGTTTCATAAAAAAGATTCTCAATGCCACTTCCTCTCAAATATTTACCTACACAAGTTTGTGTTTCTTTGATGAGGTGGATATTTCCGAGACATAAGATTAAATTTTTGAATTTATGCGGATTTGACTTCACCATAGGACGCGCGATTCTGTACACTCCCTCATCGCATGTGACAGGTAGGTATTCTTGATCTAACTGGCACATCACTTGCAAGCGCCGAGTTGAACGCACTCCACGATGGTATCACTTGATCTTCGCTTTCCACATTTAGAATTTGGTCGTCGGAAAATCCCACTCTAGATAAAAACCAGATACAATCCTCTGTACAAAAATCGTTTCTGTAATCATCAATTGTCAAGGGAATCAAGTCGCTACTTATTTCGTAATCAGCAGTTAACTGGAGAGGCTTCTTTTCTTCATGTATGGTTTTATTTCTTGACACTTCAGCAATGTTGAGAAAGTTTTTATACGTTTGTCAATGTTACATCCCGATAGTTTTGGTTTCCTCTTATCGATATTCAAATTTTCATTTGGATTAAGAATGATTACTGCATCATGAGTTGAGTTCAAACCAGAAATCGTAGCCTCATTGTGATCAAAGTTATCCATAGCTGCGGTGACGAAATCATGTGTATTGATATGACTTGGTAATGGTACATCACCTGAGCTACAATTTTTAGCGTACTCTCCCAATCTTGTTCGAATTCTCAATAGCTGTTCGCAAGATAGTGTAAAACCAGTTCTATTCGTGCAATAAAAGATGTTAGTGCGTTGCAATCAGTCATTATTTCAAATTCAATTTAATGGAGATAGACTCGAAACCTCCGCAAAGCGTAAACAATGGCTAACATTCCTATCTCGAAACTATGATAACAACTTTCATTTTCAGTTGTACGTTCCGAAAAGTAAAAGACCGGATGGAACTTCGAATCTTTTTTTCGTTGCATAAGAATTGCACCGAATCCATGAGAGCTTGCGTCACAATGCAATTCTGTTTCAGCCTTAGGACCATAAATCGCCAAAATAGGAGCTTCTGTCAATTTCTTTTTCAGAAAATCAAATGATCTTCGCCGCTCATCTCTAAACTCAAATCCCGCACCTTTTCATGGAAGATAGTACAGAGGTTTGGCAAAAATCGAAAACTTTTCGATAAATTTCCGAAAATGTTGCGCAACACCCAAAAAGCTCCGCTTTTCACACTTTTGGGTTCCGGAAAATTCAATACAGCTCCAACCCTTTAGCTGTGGATAACGCACATTCGGAAGATACGTGACCCCACTTGCTGCAATTGAAGCAACGCATCTTGCGTTGGGCTGGAGCTGCCTCCTTGGCACCTGGCTTCACGTTCGTCTTACCATCTTTCTGACCAGTTTTAGGCTTTTCTTCCGAAGAGGGGTGTCTAAAAATCAAAGACACCTTTTCGAATGCAGACAATAAAGTTTCTACGGAGTCGAAACGTTGTATGTCGTGATTGTATTCGCTGAACAATCCACCTCGTTTCCAGATCCATTCTTCAAATTGCTTTCTTAACAAGACCTTGCTCGGCCGTTGATGAAATATCTTGCCTAATTCCTCCAACAGATTGTCAGTCGTCATTTCGATGTGCTCAGGTCTTGAATGAAACCACGTTAGAGCTTTACCATTGAGTCTCGATACAATCAGTACTCTCGTGACATCTTCATCCAAATTATATGTAGTTTTCAACAGCCTGAATTGGCGCTTCCAACTCTCGAAGATACCGCCTGTTCCATTAAAACGACTCAATAACTCTCCAATCGAAGAAATATTGATCTTTTGTGTTCTGAAAGTGCTTACTGATGGCGTGCGCACTCGCAATTTATCCCCGCGTGTCGCCAATTCGCGCTGTAAATCAGCCAATCGTAAAGCATCTTCTTCGCGAGCTCATTTTTCTGCTTCCGATATGGCGAATCAAGGAGGTTCCTTATCCTTTTCAAGCATATCGAGATTTCCAGAACTTCGCAATTCGTCCAGCTCACGTTGCATCGCCTCCATTTGCTTAGAGAGTGCTTCTCTTTCGGCTCGAACTGCCCTTAATGCTTCTTCATGGTCCTGGTTGCTCTTCTGTGCCACAGCACCAGCTTTCAATTTTTAAATTTCACTTCTGCCTTTCTCCTATTCCGCCATTAGTACCCCATTTTCCTTCCTCGAAGCTTGAAGATCATTCTCCACAGGGCTGCTGTCGTCATGAGAATTTTTCCCTGCAATGCAATTCATCCACGTACCATCTGTATCATTTTCGTAGATACGAGCAATCAGTTGGAATTTGTTACCGGAAGTGGGAAAATTTAACCCTCGTAGAAAGTCTTTCAGTTCAGTAACGGTCAACTCATCAAGAGTCACCGCCATATTGTCACTTTCACTAGTAATTCTGTTTATCAGATTTTTCACAAAACAATAAGTTTCACAAGTAAATAGTGCACTTTATCACTGGGGCTTTTATAAACAGTAGGCCTGACCGTAAACACAAAGTTGGAAAGCAATTTTCACAAAAAACTCGCGTTATTCGTTGCGCGTCCGTCAAATTCGAATTCGAGAGCGTCATCAAACAAAATTACTTGACATTTACAATTTTCCTGAATTCAATTTAGTAAACGCGACGGGTACCATTCCACTTCTGAGACTGTTATGTCAAGGGTGGAGGGCTTGGATGGTATTCAAACGAAATAATTTATAAAAACAAATTAAAAGAGGACGAGCATTTATTAAAAGTTTAAGTTACGTCTTGTCCAAAACCTGACAGTGGTTTCTTTATCTAACCTTTGACACATTTCTATATCGTTCACAATCTATCGTCATACCAGTTCCTTATCATTTAGAAGGACTTCGTCGTTCATGACATGCACACACAAACATGCACTACTACACTCGTACACTCAATTCATTTACATCAGTGAATAGTGTTTGATCTTCTATGATATTATTGGCATCACAGTCAAATAGTTCAGAAAAAAACGATAAAAAAATTTGTGACATCTCCATGTTTTTGAATGTTTATTCTAAATCAAATGCGTCACAAAATCTTTCTCCTAGATCGAAATCTATTGTTTTCAAAGAATTTTTCAACTTTACGATATAATTTGTTATGATATTGTTATCATTGATATTTACTGAGTTTGGCTCTTTTTTTGTTAAATAAAACATTTGATATTTATCTTTTTGTTTTTGATAAACGGAACCTGTTTCTTCACCAGAGTGATCAAATAATGACGATTTAATTTTCGAGTTTTTTTTCAGTAAAATCCGGTCCGTATTCTTGCTGAAATATATTTGATACGTCATTTAATGACATTTTCTCACCTAATTTTAATATTGGTTTAATTGATTTTATAACGTTTTTAATAGCACTGTTTATTGCCTTATACCTGTTAATCTTTATATTGCCACTTGGTTTGACTGACCTTTCATGTTTGCGTTCGTAAGATCGAAAACATGCCCTATGATAGTTAAGTTTAGCTGCCACAATTTCGCCAGGGGGTTTGATAAGTCGCTATTTTCAAATAAATTTCATCTTCAAAAAACTTCGTGGCTTGCAATAGAAATTCTGCCTTTGTATTCGAGATTTCAACTTTTTTTTACTCCGTTGGGGCATAGTTTACCACAAAAAACATATTTCTTTTCGGTTCTATTGCAATCCGTAGAGCGTCTTTTAGATTGCCGTTGCTCGGACGGATTTGGTGGCTCGGAATTTTTACTCTTCCTTTCAGAAACATCTATAGTTATGATACTATCTGTTATTTTTTTTTAGCATCTTTGTGAGTATATTTTTTGTAGCAATCTTTATCCATATGATAGTAAAATACAGCTGGCAAATAATTAGAATAATTTTATGAGACAGAAATTGTTCTTCATCAAACTATAAATATTAATTTTCAAAAGCAAATAGTTTTATTACAATAAATTCTCGCGTGAAAATAAAAACGTTTGGGCGAAATTTGTATGAAGTTTTTGTTTCAGTAAAGTTTCGCCAAACTTCTCTAATGAGATTTTCCCAATAACTTGGAGCCTACAGCTTTCTGAACATGCAAAGTTTTGGGGAAGTTTGTACAACTTTTTTTTTAGTGTGCGTAAGGTTTTTTAACGTTTGGAAAAATTCCGAGGAAATTTGGAGACATTCTTTTTCTATACGATCAACGCGAGTTCAACTTTATATGAGTTTGGAAACATTAAAACAAATTTTTCTTCCAGCGGTACATTACCCAAAAGTTCGACAAGTTTGTTTAGGTTTTTAGGCGTTATTTTGAAGTTTCACGTATGTATGCAAGAGAGATGTTTATGCGAATTTGTATATGTTTGGAGAAGCTTTGGAGTCCTGCTTTGGAAAAAAGGATAGTTCTAATCGTGATATTATACTAATAATTTTCACATTTAGAGATGAATTTTCATTCGCTGCAACTGTCAACGATTGTCCACTAGGCGACATTGATAAGGAATTCCGACACAGATGTCCATGAGAAGAGTGCTGCTACCTCTTCGTATTCGGATCTCGATTGTCCATCGAGGCCCTGAATGTGAGGGTTATTTAACGCGTAGATTTCTGTATTTAACACCGCGATGATTATCATTTTTCTGGATCCATATCGAGTCAAATGCGGCAAATCTCTTTTGCGGAAATTCTCACCTGCGGCATGTCTCACCTACATCAAGTCTCATTTACAGAATGCATCGTCTGCGGCAAGTCTCCCTTGCTGCATCTCTCCCGAGTAGATTGGAAATTTTTGGGCAAGCCTCCCAGAGGTGCCTTCCCCGCCCCCCACGGGACTATGAAAAAGGGGAAGGTATTAATCCTGCATCATTTTTATGAACAGTTTTTGCCATGTCAAATTATCCCGAGGAAAGAGATGCCGCACTTTTGACATTCTGAAGGAAGAAAGATACAGCAGGTAGACAATTTGGTTCGTGAGGCTTGCCACCAAATTGGCAATTTACTCGGGAGAGATGCCGCAGGTGAGACTTCCCATAAGGGAGACTTGCCGGAAATCAAACTTCCTGCATGTGACTTAATGTGGACTCATTTTTCTCCCTTTCTCTCCACCTCCAATTAGGATATCCACCTCCGAGTCGGCGCAGCCTTGCATCCAGAAATTCACCCCGACACAGTGTCCCGAATAAGAATAATTGCAATACAAGCGGATATTTCTGCTCTGAGCCAGGTTTATAAAAGAATTAGATCAAGTATTTTCTTGAATTTATTGCAAGGTAGCTTACAAGGCTCTTGTTTCCTCCCTTCTCCGCAGTTTTTCGCAGGTCATTTTCCTTTTTCTTCTTCAACTTCCCTTCATGTTTAGCAATCATCAGGTCTGGATTAGAATAAATTTTGGGAACGTATAACAGTATACGTTCACTTTTAACAGTGAATATTTAGACTTACCGCTTTTCTGTACTGCTGCGAATGATGCAGTGCCTACTATCGCTGCTACTGATTTTGGGACTGCTACTACTCTCGCTTTCGGAAGAAGAGTTCGACGAAGGGTAACTTGGAATTCTCGCTTTCGCCCTGATACGATATTGAGATGATCGAGAATACTGTTTAAAGTCTGTTTCTTCCCCTTCATTTACGGTATTTTTGTAGTTCACAATAACCAAAGCGACATTTTTACGCAGCTGAACAGTCGACTTTTACTTGCTATCGAATGTTTTGTGCGAAAATTTATTTATCACCCCTGGCAACGGGGCACAACATTCATCGTAGACGGAGAATTTTTAATTCAATAGTTTGACAGCGAGGTTACACGATGCAATCATGTAAGGGCTCATAATCTGGGAAGGAAGCAGCGAAACAAGCGTAGTTTTCCGCGCGATAATAGGTAAAAGTCGAGATCAAGTCACGAGGGCCAAGTGGGGATCGAAGAGGTACGAGGTGACGGTGCTACAGAAAAGCGGTAAGGTTAAAAAATTTACTGTTCAATGTGAAAAGTTGGTTCTATGGATATTCAGAATTATTCGCGAATTTGTACATGAACTATACATTTTTTTCATTTTGTTATTTCATACGTTCACAAAATTTAATGTAATTCTTTCTTATCAGAAAGCAAGGATTACTTAGAATCGCTGACTGTTACTACAAACGGCGAAATATTACCTCCTGAAAAACGATCCACCGTTGATCCAGACCTGATGATTGCTAAACGTGAAGGGAGTTCGAAGGAGAAAAAGGGAAATGACCTGCGAAAAGCTGCGGAGAAGAGAGAAAATGAGAGCCTTGTAGGTACCTTGCAACAAATTGAAAAAATACTTGTTAGTGACGCATACATAATATTATAAGTCAATTTTTATTCAATTATTAAGCTACTGCTGGTATAAATTATTTAGTCCAAAAAAATTATGTAACTTGATCTGATTCTTTTACAAACCTATCACAGAGCAAAAATATCCGCTTGTATTGCAATCTTTCTTATTTGGGACACTGTGACGGGTTGAATTTTTGGATGCAAGGCTGCGCCGACTCGGAGGTGGACATCATAATTGGAGGTGGGGAGAAAGGGAGAAAAATGTGTCCACATCAAGTCACATGCAGCTAGTCTGATTTTCGGCAAGTCTCACCTGCGGGAGGTCTCATCTGTGGCAAGTCTCCCTTGTGAAAAGTCTCACCTGCGGCAGCTCTCCCGAGTAAATTGCCAATTTGGTGGCAAGCCCCAAGAACCAAATTGTCTACACTCGAACGCCGATTATTAGAGTACGCTGGGTATTAGAGCGACATTCGCCGGCTATTAGAGTGGAATTTGCTCCCCTCTACCCCCACCCTTCTGCTGAGTGCAAGCGTACGCTCGCTTAGATTCCAAGAATTACGAAAGAGTGGGGACCCCTACCGTCCTCTGATAGCCGGCGAACCTGTTTCCCGTTTTGCTCTAATAGTCGACGTTTGAGTGTACCTGCTGCATCTCCCTTCCTCCAGGATGCCAAAATTGCGGCATTTCTTCCCTTGGGGAAATTTGAAGTGGCAAAAACTATTCATAGAACCCGTGCAGAAATCGACATAGCTTGTCCCTATTACCGAGCAGCCCCGCAGCCCCCCCCCCCCCCCCCCGCGCCC
>WSXT02000282.1:0-15180 GCA_011762715.2 Neuroterus valhalla
GTATTTATAATTATTATAACATGAATTTCTCGAATACTTCAGTAAATTCAGCTTGAAGAACAAAAACTGTCCTGCATTTCAAGAGTTTCATAATACGATTTGTGCATTGTAAACAAAATATTAAACTAATAAGGATACGGAGTAGAATGAGTGAAAAGAAAATTATTATTTCAGTTTATCTTCCAGAAATACGAAAGAATTTTATAAGCGTTTTTAGACATCAGACAAATAAATTGAAAATAAAAAAAAATTTAAACGCTTTTCTTAAAAATTATATCTAAACTAAAAAGGTTAAAATAATCACTTCAATTATAAACAGAAGTCGGTTTCTATTTTTTAGCACGAATAATAAAAGCGTAAGGCGTCAGAATACAGTATTTGTGAAGACCTCCACGTTTTTATTATTCGTGCTCTAAAATAGTAATCCACTTCTGTTTAATAATGAAGTGATTATTTTATCCTTTTTAGTTTAGATATAATTTTTAATAAAAGCGTTTTTTCAATTAAAAATTTTTTTTTTATTATTTCGATCTTTATAGTTGCGGTCACCCATTCCAAGTACTAATCGAGCCCTATGCTGCTTAACTCCGGTGCTTCCCTAAAATGGTCAGTTCTGCCATCTAGTGGATACTCGGGAATTACCGTTTGAAATCTTTATTTCATTCGATTGAAAGGTTTTGTATACAAGTATTTTTATTTACGCGTTTTAGCATTATAAAACCAAAATGTTATGTGTAAATAATCTCCATGGCAAATTTCATTTTCCCAAGTAATCGATAAGCAGACTAAAATCAACGTGAAGATTTGCACCATCCTGCCATGACAGACAGACAGACAGACAAGAAGGTAAAGTTTAATGAAAGCGTGTAAAAAACTAGGGAGTGTATTAAAATTTTACGAATTTTATAGGATCAAACGAATTCTGTCCCTTTTCCCGCCTTCTAAATAATTTCTTGCAATTCAAGAGACTCGACAAAAAATCAATAAATTGACTAAAAAATGAGAGGGAAAATCAGATTTGAAAAATAAATTGCCATTCGGTGAAATTTACACACTCCCAGTATTCGCCGTAGGCTGGGTCTTGGGTAAACATCAAATAAAATGACCCAAACTAAAACCTAGCTCAAACGTTTGATTACTTTGGATGCTTTCATCTATATTAAATTGAACAAATATTTGCAAAAAATCAAATAGACATCGACAAAATCAAATCATGTTCGTCTGGATTTAAGTACGGCCCACTAGACAAATTTACTCATTCTGATATTGAATGATTTCCTCTCACAGCTATATTAATATTAATATTACAGCATCAGTTGTTTTTTTCAATATTATACATTCTCATTAAAAACAGTAGTTTAACATTCCTACAAAACACATTATATTAAAATGAATAAATTATGCGATTCAAAAATAACTACAGATAATAATAATGGTATAATGGTAATATTAGGAATGATATTAATATTATAATCTAGTTATAGTATTAATATAAACGACAAAAGACTAATTTTCAACAAAATGGTTGAATCGCAAAACGAAAAGGACCGAATATCTACAAAACAGTTGAATTTTCACCCAAAAATGGAGACTTTCGCCAAAAAAGTTGAACTTTATACCAAACTAGTTCAATTGTTCAGTGAATTGTATATTTTTCAGATCAAAAAGATGGATTCCCAGCAAAAACTGTGATTTACAAGAAATATTTCAATTTTCGAAAAAGCAGTTAGATTTTTGACCAAAAAGAAGTATTTTCACTGAAAATGTTAATTTTCAATTAAAAAGAAAAAACTTTGAAGAACAAAAATCTCTATAGAGAAGTTCAACATTCATTCGAAAACCTAAATTTTAAATGGGAAAAGAAAATTCTTCAGAGAAGGTTAAGGTCCTACAAACAAAAAATAATTTTCAACAAAATTGTTGAATTTCAAAGCGAAAAAGACGATGTTTATAAAAAACAGTTTAATTATTTATTCACCGGAAATTTGTACTTCCGAGGAAAAAAATAATTTTCTAGATGAGAATTTAAAAAGGTGAACCATTCAAATTTCATAAGTTAATAAATAATTGATTAATGCAAAATGGTTACATTGAAACTCTTATGGTTCAATTATTTATTATTAGAAGAATTCAATTCTCCAAAAAATTTAGAAATTTTCGAACCGAAAGGAGGAGTTTTCATCAAATTACGAAACTTTTTGCAAAAATAAAATAGACGTCGACAAATCAAATCATGTTTGTCTGGATTAAGTGAGGCCCAGTAGACAAATTTACTCATATTGATATTGAATGATTTCCTCTCATAGCTATATTTTAATATTACAGCTACGGTTGCTTTAAAAGAATTTGGTTAGTCATCTTTTATTCGGAAAACATTGTCGAGCATTTGTTGTTTTCTTCAATCTTATACATTATGATTTCAGCTCTTAATAGTTCTTCAAATCTCTCGAAGAAATATTTTTTAAATTGTACAGTTGTAGGAGTTTTCCTTTAGAATTTTTCATGCTCAAAATGTATCAGTTCAAAATTTTTAATTCCAAAAGCATTCAAAATAGAGTTGGTTCACTTCTAATTATTTCGAACTGAGAACGTTATACATCAACCTAAACTCCTAAATGTTGAATTTAAGTAGTATTTAGATTGATAAATCTTTCATTCCTGAGTAAATGTGATTTTGTTGATTGAAACTGGAGAAAAATAAAGATTTTTGACCATATTAAAGGAAGGATACCGAATAATTATATTTAAATAAAAAATTATGGCAAGAATATTTTTTAATAAATATAGGTTTCGGTTTCTTGCCTGAAATCTATCGCAGTTGTCTACCATTCGTTGTAGAGAACATCTTAAAGAATGTACGCTACGTACAGTCAAACTTAAAATTCATAATACATCTCATAATGGTTGATAAAATTGCTGAAGATATACCCATTGTTTATAACTGCGAGTTTGAAAAGAAAAAATGTAGGCGTGATAAAAAAAAATTATTTTCAACAACATTTCTTCGATATTGTGTGACTTACAAGGGGACCTTCAGGTTACCTAATTTTTGTTTTGGTCGATACTCTCCTCAGTGATAGATACCTACTAGAGGTTTTCGAAGAAAAATCAGGCAGGCCCAATTACAGACTATTTTCGAGAAAAATGCATTTGAAGAATTGCGAGCTGAAAGTCATTGAGCTAGTGCAAATATATTCGTAAGCACCTGGTAGCTCACCTGGTAGAGCGTTTGGCTGATAGTCGCAAGGTTGCACGCTCGATTCTCGCTGCCTGTGCTTTTTTTTGGATGCGAAACTGTTTATTTATTCATTTCTTCGTAATTTTTATTAAAATTTCCATTTTTAATGATTGTTGAATCATTTTTTTGATGAAAACTGAGTTTTAACTCTTTATTATCTTTCGTTTGAAAGTTGTGTATTTTTTTAAAATTATTAATTATTTAGTTATTTCTAGTATTTGTATTTTATTTAAATAAAGAAATAGGTGTTTCAAACGAAGATTGCAATGTTAAATTCGAAATCAAAAAGTTTCCTGATGTAATCCTGATGATAAATATGTATAATAATTATTCAGAATAAATTTTAATGTAAGTTAATAAATGTTTAAAAGATAGTTGACTATTATTCCTGTGTTTTATTTTTTTGGTATATTGTATAGAACATTTTGATTCCGTGCAATTCTCCTTCGTTACACTCATTTCCTAATTCAAATTAAAAATATAAATGCTACAAATAATTGAATAATGAATAATTCAAAAGAAAATACACAACTTTACAAACGAAGGATAATAAATATTTAAAACTCAGTTTTCATCAAGAAAATGATCGAACAATCATTAAAAATCGAAATTTTAATAAAAATTACTAAGAAATGAATAAATAAACAGTTTTGTATCCAAAAACAAAGTGCAGGCAGCGAGAATCGAGCGTGCAACTTTGCGACTATCAGCCAAAGGCTTTACCAGGTGAGCTACCAAGTGCTTGCAAATATATTTGCGCTAGCTCGATGACCATCAGCTCGCAATTCTTCAGACGAATTTTTTTCAAAAATGGTCTGAAATTGCGCCTTCCTGATTTTTCAGAAAACCTCTAGTAGGTGTCTATCACTGAGGAGAGTATCGAACAAAAGCAAAATTAGGAGACCTAAAGGTCCCCGGGTTTTAGTTTACTATGCAGGGAAAAACAGCGATTCTCATTGAATTCTTATGATCCAGAGCCTAAAATCTTATTCCTAACAATATTCCCCATTACAAGTTATGATCTATATTGACAATATTTTTATTACATCTTTTAATCCAAATAAAAGCCAACTAAAGAGAGTTGTGATGATTCTTTCAAGAAATACAATATTGGTCCTTGGTCAAGAGTCTCGAGTTCGAATTGCAGTTTTTTTCTACAGCTAAAGTAAAAACACAATGAATCAAGTAACTCTTAAATAATAAGTAATTCAGGTCCCAGCCCAGAGTGTTATAAGTTTTTTGAAGAATTTCTCAATTTTGGAGTAGTGTGTGTGCATCCTCAATCCCAAACGGATATAAAACTCAATTAATGACTTTTCTGAACAATTCAATCAACTTCCAAAAAACAATAAAATAAAACCAGTCTCACCTGCTGGTTGGCGTAACCCTGCTGGAACTGATTCTGGTACCCTTGCGTCGCCGACGCCGTAGGAACATAATTATTATATTGTTCCTGCGAATTCGATTGCTGAAACTGCGATTGGCCATACTGACTACTCTGCCCAGGATACTGGCCCTGTGCTGATTGCATGTACTGATTCGGTGAAAACTGTTGTTGATTCTGTTGGAACTGGTTCGGTATACTATTCGTGTACTGAGACTGGGGTAGTTGATTGTTCATCTGAGAGTACGGATTCGAGCTAGCTGAGGACGTCTGCGGATTCGAGTATTGCGTCTGTCCACTCGCAATTTGGTTAGGAATTTGATTAGGTATTTGGTTGGGCATCTGGTTGGTCATTTGATTGGGTATCTGGTTTTGCACTTGATTCTGGTGTGGAATCTGGTTCTGGGCTGGTTTCATACTGGTCCTTCGTATCGACTGGGTTATGGATTGGGTCACGTGACTTGGACCAGGATTGGATGACGATGGGGAGTTTTCATCAGACAAAGCAGTCTTGTTAGGGCTTGATCCGGGTTGATCAACACTTGCTGATTTATGCAAAATGCTCTTTCCAGGAACACTGTCCTGGGGTGGAGGCACATATCTAGGGATTTCTCGATTTTTGAGCCTTTCTAAACCTGGTTGCCGGAAATCTGGAGCAAATTGACGGGCCGTTGTTTGAGCCAATTCAGAATCCTCTCGAGCATGTTCAGCAGCGATGTCTGCCAGTTCAGCCTTGCCACGAGCTGTTGCAGTTCTTGAAATGGCAATGTCGGCTTTTTGAAGGGCGATTTTGCTGGCTCTTTGAGCAGCGTTTACAGCAGCTTCTATCCTCTCTCGGAATTTGGCGGATCTTATTAGGAACATGTGCTTCTTTTTCTGACTCGTTATGAGAACGTTGTTCTTGTACTTTCCTTCTTCTTTGCTACCGTCACGAAAGGTCGTCACTCCGTAGCCATACTTGCGATTGTTGAACCACTCGCCTTCGTATCGGAGACCATCACTTCTTTCGGAGATTCCAAAGCCGGTCCTCTTGTCGTTTTTCCACTCACCGAGGTACGTCTCGGTTACGGAGGCATCCATTTGCTCGTCCTGCGAGATAAAAATTTTTGATATTATTTTTGAAATGATCTGATTTATTGATGTACATTGGCAGTGAATTGTATACTTTTTGTTCTTACAATTGAGACTCTTGGTGTACCTAGATTTTCAGACATTCGCAATGCTAATTTCTCAGTATGGTATGAATTGTGATGAAAATCTAGAACATTATTAGAGGCATTACTAAAAATTAGGCTTCACATATTTTCTCGCAAGCATGATAGCAACAAAAATGTTTTATATTTAACTCCTGAACTCGATGAAGGAGTGCCCGAGTTCATACGCTTTGATTACATTCTTTCATGTTTCTTCTTTTCTTCAAGAACGAACGAGAATTCCTAACTCAAATTGAATTCTTTAAACTTTCCGATTTTTGGACTATTGTCCACTCTGGTAAACATTCATGAAAAGATTGGGGATTCAGAACCAAAATTGCAAAATTTCAAGCTCAGCTTCAAAACCTTCACAGATTTCCATTCATCAGAATAGAATGTCTTCTTGTCAAAAATATGATCCGTTCTTACGGTAGTTATCAACATGTTTATCCTCAATTCGACTCTTCTCCGTAAATCGTCATTATCTGATCACGTTCAGGAGATAAGTTTCATTCATCATACCCTCCTTTATTCTCAGAAGATTTTAAGAAAGGATATTTTTAAAAGCCTTTTTTTGTTAGAAAAATAATATTTGAAATAATAAACTCCTTCTGAGAAGAACGATTTTACTCTTTTATCTTTTAACGGCCGACGAAAGAAGGAGAAATAAATGCTAAAGTAGAATGCATACCGTCGATAGCTGCACTTTAAGCATTTCCTTCGCAAGATCAGTATTACTGAAATGTTTACAAATGATTCATTTCCCCTGACAGTCTTTTGATGATTCTGGGTAAAAAGTTAAAATTGCAGATGTTAGGTTGATTTTATTATTTTTGAACCTATGTTACTTTGAAAAGCTTTCATAATTCTATACCAGGTCATGAGAAGCACGCATCAAATTCTTTCCTACTTGGAGAAGATACCAACAAATTATTCGAATTCTGGACCAAAAAATATTTATTTTCAACCAAATATTAACATTTCTCACCGAAAAAGTTAAAATTTCTACCAAAAAAGATAACGAGAATATAAATCGAGGTAATTAATTTTTTTACAGAAAAATATGATTTCTTGAATAGGATTGAAGTTTCAACTAAAAAGATTACTCTTCATACACACATAAGCTATATTAATTTTTAGTGAGGAACATCGAAGAGAAAAACCAAAAGAAAAACGGATTTTCTGATTCTGAGACAAAGTTATATTTCCAACCACAATCGGAATAGTTAAATATCAATTCGAATAGTGAATCTTGAAAAAAATTATTTTCCTGCCAAATAAGATTTTTATTTCAAATAAAAAATAATTTAATTTAATCCAGAGGATGGAAAATTTTTTATATAGTGATTCACTGCTAAACTACAATAGATATTTTCGCCATCGAAAAGAATGACTTTTCAATGAAATGATTGAATTTTAAACTGAAGAATTCAATTTCCATCTGCGAAAGTTAAATTTTTTATTAAGACTATTAGTTTTCTACTGGGAAAAATCAATTTTTCATTGTATAGTAGCATTTAAAACAACAAAATTTAATCGATAACAAAAAATATACATTTGGGAAGAAAGGACGTTTCATCCAAAATATGAAGTTTAAAAGCCAAAAAGACGGAATTGGCAATGAAAAAAGTTTTACTTTCAAACCAAAGATATAGATGTTCAATCAAGAGAATTGATTTAAAGAGAAGAGAATGAATTTCAACAAATGATTTCAATTTCACCTAAAAGTATTATTTATCAATTTAAAAGAATGATTATTTTCTGCATTTAAAGTTGCAGAAATTAGTTTCATCTCAAATATAAAATAATTAAATTTATTCGACTACAAAAAATAATTTATCAGTCAGAAAGGATAACTTTTTAACAAAATATCTTAATTTTGCACCAAGAGAATTTAATTTTCAACTGCAGAAGTAGAATTTCGAATCAAAATAATTGGGCTTCTACAGTAATGATTAGTTTCCAATCGACTAGTTGCATTTCCAACTAAAAAAGTTGAAATTCTACAAAAATATTGATTTCCGAATAAAAAGAAAACATTTAGGGTTAACATTAGGATTAGGTTATTATTAATATTATTTTACTCGGAATATGAAATTTTCAAGCCATCGAGACGAATTGCTTATAGAAAAATTGTATTTCCAACTCGAGTGTATGAATGTTTGAAAAAGATAATTGATTTCTCGAAAAATATAATTTTTCGCACAAAGATTGAAATTCCAACTCAAAGAGATTTCTTTCTGAGCATAAAGTTTCCGAATGTTCAACGTTAAATTTGAAATTTAATATTTTATGAAAAAACATTTTCTATGATAAATAGAGAGCAGTTAGGAAATTACAACGAAACTGTTAAATTTCGACAAAACAGTTGAATCCTGAAACAAAATCGATTACTTTTCTACCAAACAGTTACATTTTTATCAATAAAGGATACGATTCTTATAACAAAAGAGATGAATTTTTGAACTTGAAAAAGAAGCAGGGAATAGTTTGATGTCACATTAAATAAAAATTGCTTGCTTGAAGGAGATAGAAAATGGGAGACAAATTGTCAAATCTCCAAGCCAAAAAAAGAAATTTTTGCATGAAACAATTGAATTTGTTTGCAAAAAGGTGAATCCTGAAGTGAATCATTGCTTCCAAATGTTAGCAAAATAATTGGGTTCCTACTGTAAAGATTAGTTTCCAATCGATTAGTTGCATTTCCAACCAAAAAAGTTGGAATTCTACAAACGAAAATTGATTAATTTTTCAAAATCTTTTGCAACTATTAATTAAACAATTTTCCAGGACAATTAAGTTAGTTTAAAGGAACAAATTTCATAAAGCTATTCGTGTTTTTGATTTTCACCCCCTTATCGAATTCGGGTCCTTAACTCTTATAATTTCAATAACATTATATTCAAAATAATAATCTTTTATCTTTATTATTAATATTATAATAAATAATTTGAAAAGAATTCAATTTGATAGAAAGAGATTTCAAGTTCAAGAATTAATTGTTGGATTTCGTTTATTGTATTATATCTATATTTTATTCTTTTATCAATGTTGAATTGAACATTAACGTTTTTTCAAAAAATTCATATAATTCTAATAACTACATTAATCCTTTGTTCATTTGATTCAAATTAAAAAATGAATTTCTAGTCTTTCTTTCTCTAATCTTTGAAAATAATTTATGTATGGAAATCAATGCAATAATTATTGCAATGCAATAGAATACATGGCGATGCGAGGGCGCCACGAATTTAGACAATTTTGACAGTCATCAAAAAAATTAATAAAAATACATTGTCACGTTTGACGCAGAATTATATTTCAATTGCTTTTCAAATTAACAGCCTTTTCCATTCATTTTTCTTACCGAGTGGAACTTCCAATACAAAAAAGTCGACGGAATTTAATCTAAAATCTCACTTTTCATTATAAAATCAATTTTGCAGGAAAATTAAGATCATTTTTCTCAAGGACAACCAAATAGTAATTTTTTTTTACCCACCTCGATGACGAAGGACGTGTTACTGTCGGTGTTAACCGACGCGGAAGCCTGGCTCTGAGAACTTTCGGTCGACATCCAGGAAGCCGAGCTGGCGTTACTTCTGATACTACCACCCGTACCTCGTTTTTCAAGGTCACCAGTACTCCTTTGTTTTCTTATCTTCAACCCCTACAACAATACCAAGCATTCGCTGTTAACAATATAAACTTTATCGTTACAAAATAATGTAAAAATTAATTAATTTTTGCATAATTTATAGTGTTATTAAAAACCGTTTGCCCCATCCTGTAATTCGAGAAAACCAGTGCAAGGTGGATATTTAACCTTTGAAGTCATAATAATAATAATAAATGCTGAACAATTGGGAAGATTCTGTAATGGCAACAGTTTAAAAAAAATGTCAGTTGGTTTAATTGAACGTTCCTTATTTACAAAATGTTTTACAATGTTGTGAACAAATTAATGTCTCGATGCATGTCTGTGGATGTGTGGGTTTTACACTTTTTTATAATCAGAAAAACTTAAATACAGTTGCAGATAAGTTGATGAAATTTGGTAGGCTTATTACGACTGCTAATATCTTAAAACTCACCGTAGGATTTCTGAAATCATTTATATATTTTTTTAAAGTAATTTTGTATGTTCTACAACTAAGTTTTTTCATTAACAGATTCCACAGTTGGTGCAAGTATACTAATGATTCCCTAGTTCGAGACGTATAAACTGACCTATTATATCAATAAGTTTCTCCGAAAAGTGGGAAGGTTATGGTCATTTATAGTTTTTGAAAAATAGGTTTCTTATAGCGAAATTTGTTCCAGACACGTAATTCACAGTTGGTGCAAGGACATAAAAAAGTCTTCGGAGAATGGGTTTTTTTTCATAGTAAATTGTTTTTCAGATACCTAATTCAAAGTTGACGCATGGGAATGACAGATTCCTTAGTTTAATACAAATCAATTGACTCAATGATATTAACATATTTTATCAAAGAGTGAGGTAGAATAATGCATATTATTAAAAAAAATCGATTTTTGTAGTAAAATATTTATTCGAAGCGAAATTCGGAGTTGATGCGAGAACATACAAAATTTACTAGTTTTAGGAGAAATGATTGGCGGATAAAATAAATAGAAGAAAAATTATTCCAAAAATTAAATTGTTTTCATTACAAAGCTTCCTCTAAGAGGAAGTGGATACATTTGCTAACAGGAAACAAAATGCTCGTGAAATGAGCACCATATAATTATGAATACAAACAAAGTTGAAATAATCGAGGTGGAATGAACAGCTAGTTTTTATTCATTTGAGATTATTTTTCAACACATTGCCAAAATTGAACAAGATCCAAACTCTGTCATATTTGGATGCAACCAGGACAGTCACTGTTGTCAACTATATTAGACAAACAAAGTTTTTAATAATTTTATTTTTTTACGTTGGTAAAAGGCATAAAGATGATCATTCATTGAAAAATCGTTTGGTTGTAACATTTAATTTGTATGTGCTATCAACCTAAAAGTAGGGAATTTGCTTTGATACCCAAGTTTAACTTGTCAACAATTCATTCACTTTACATCAAATCAAAATCAAAAGAATTGAAAAAAAATTCAAATTTCTATTAAACGTATGACAGTCAAGTTATTATCCGAAATTTCTAGAAATTAAAGCTAAAAATCAAGAATCCAACGAGCGAATTTGGACAAATACCCCTAAATGTCTCTAATGATATTTGGAAAAACAATGTAAAAATAAAAAAAAGGGAAGATAAATAAGGAGCCCAACCTTCAAAACCCCTTCCCCCTCTTCACCCATCTTTTCTGTTTTTTTATTTTTAGTATTTCCAAAACCCAATAACTACCAAATTCGAAATAACTACCAACGTTTGGGTGCTGACTTAACACTAGGGTGGTCGAAAAATTTTTTTTTCGAATTTTTATGCAAAACGCCGGGAAATATGTTCGAATCCACAAAAAAATAAACGCATTTTTTTTGGAAAAAATAATATTTAGAGGTGGCACAAGCCCCATGAAGTTTAACACGTATTTCCCATGAGAAAAAAAGACGTTTTTGTAAATTTTATTCGGAATTCTCAATATTAGATGAATCGAGTTCGAAATTCACCATTTCTCTTCACAATCAGTCACAAAATGCGAATGAAGTATTAATTTTCAGATATCACCCCCATAGGTCTGTTTTATAGGGTCCCAAAAAAACCCCATAAGTGAAAAAAGGGTTCCTCGAGGTTTTTGCTCTAATTATGGTTTCTTGCGGTTTTTTAACGCAAATTGTTTCAAATACATGAAATGTTACTTTATACTGATAATGAGATGTTTATTTTTATTGTTTAAACAATTTATTATTGTTTTAAGCAACTTTCTCCTAAAAAAGGGTCAGAAAGTCAAGGTTTTTTCTGAATTTTTTAACTTATTTTCAACGTCTCAGTTAGAGCGAGGTTATAATTGATTAATGTTACCAAAAATAATTGTTCAAACAATTTGTTTTTAATTATAACAATATTCTCCTAGAATAATGCTACAAAGTTGCGGGTTTTTCTGAAATTTCAACTTTTTGGCCATTTTCCACTTGAAGTAAGTAATTATTTAATTTGATTTAGCAAAAATAATTGTTCAAGCAAATTGTAAATATTTATAACTATCTTTTTCTAGATTAATACTACATAGTTGCGTTTTTTTCCTAAAATTCTTAAGTTTTTATCACTTTTCAATGAGACTGAAGTGATAATTAATTCATGCGAAAAAATAATTTTTTATGCTATTTATTATCATTGCTAATAATATTTTCTTTGCCTAATGATAGAAACTTGCGGGTTTTTCTGAATTTTTAAACTTTTTGTCCACTTTTCACTCGAAGTGAGTTAATATTTAATTTAATTTAACAAAAAGAATTGTTTAAACAAACTATTATCGTTTATGCCTTCCTTCTCTTAGATTAGTGCTAAAAAGTTGCGGTTTTTTCTAAACTCTTAAGCTTCTTGTCCAGTTTTCACTTAGCGAGGTTATAATTAATGCGAGTTAACAAAATTGCTTATTCAAACAACTGATTTATACCCATTTTCTCTTAGATAAGTGCTAGGAACTTGTGTTTTTTTCTGAAATTTTTCACTTTGCACTGAATGGAATTTGAATGAAATTCAATTAGATTGAGTTAGATTGAATTGTTGGTAAAATTAGATTGTTTTTTATTTAAAAGAAAAAAAAATTTTCGGAACATCAACCATCATAATTTAGTTTAGAAAATTATATTTTTAGGTCAAAAATTAAAATCTTTGGTTTCTTAGAAATTCAATTTTTGCGTTTGAAGATCCATAATACTAGTAGAAAATTCGGAATTCAAATTTCGCTGAATGAATTCAGCTTTTTCGTTTTCATTGATTTTTTTTAACATTGGGAAAAGAACCAAAATGATTTACTTAAAACAATATAATACTATTTCAAAAATGATTCTCTCTAATGTTTATTTATTATTCGTTCACAACTAAAACGCTTAAGCAAAGTTAAACAATTCAGAAAAAAACCTGCAACTTTTTAACACTAATCTAACAATAAAAGAAGATAGCAATAAACAATAATAATTTGTTTAAACAATTATTTTTGTTAAATTAAATTGAATATTAACTAACGTCAAGTGAAAAGTGGACAAAAAGTGGAAAATTTCAGAAAAAACCTAAAGTTCGTAGCATCATTCTAAGTGAATATTGATATAAATAAAAACAAATTGTTTAAAAAATCATTTTCATTAACTTTAATCGATTATCACCTCGCTCTAACTGGAACGTTGAAAATAAGTTGAAAAATTCAAAAAAAAAACTTGACTTTCTAACCCTTTTCTAAGAGAAAGTTGCTACAACAATAATAAATAGTTTGAACAATTTAAATAAACATTAAATCGTCAGTATAAAGTAGTATTTCATGTATCTGAAACCCATTTTTTTACTTATGGGGGTGATATTTGAAAAGTAATATTTTATTCGCATTCTGTCACTAATTGTGGAGAGAAATGGGGAATTTCGAACTCGATTTACCTAATATTGAGAATTCTAAATCAAATTTACAAAGACGGTTTTTTTTCTCATGGGAAATACGTGTTAAACTTTATGAGGCTTGCGCCACCTCTAAATATTATTTAATAAAAAATGTGTTTGTTTCGTGGATTCGAACAAATTTCCGGGCGTTTCGCATAAAAATTCGAAGAAATTTTTCTAATACATTTTTGGATAACCCTATTTCTTGCCCTTTCGAACATAATTTTCTTGTGTTTTGGAAAAAAATAAAACTGAATGATGACGAAGAATAAAAAAGAGAAGGAAGCGATTTTGGAGGTTTGTCTTCCTATATTTTCCCTATTGCACATTTTCTTCTTGTATTAAACAATTTCAATTGAGACAGTTGAGTACCTGAGTTGAGTATATTATTAATTATTAGATAGTTTCGAAGCCAAGAGTTTGAGAAATTTGTAGGAAATCGTTGGAAAAATAGTGAAGGGATTTCAATCCCATATAAAAATTTATGATCTGACAGCAGATAAAATTTTCATCGCCACGTTAAAAATTCTTTTTTTGATTATTTAATTTGAATATTGTAAGCAACAGTTCAAAAGGCCTATTATCTCGTTTTAATGAGTGCCATGCACAGGGTTTCAATCTCTTCTGACATAATTTTCGAGAAATTCAAAAATTCTCAACATACATCACTGTTTGCTACTCATAAAAAACTACTACAGAACTTTAACTTGGAACTTAGTCCCGTTTTTCCACTATACATTTCGTACTGGTATTCACCGCGTACTGGTTCCACTCATATCATTCATTGCAAATAGCTTCATAACTAATATTTTCATGGTTTGGTTCTATGGAAAGTTGATTTATTCCGGCATTAATTATTCTTGATAAAATTAGACTGTCTAGATACTAGTTGACCAGAGTCTTGGATTTCATTTAACCCATTTGACAGAGAGTCAAGAAATTCATACCTCATCCTTGAGGGTGAAATTTATCCAGAGAGCAGGTTCTTCTTGTAGTTTTATTTCTTCTTGTGTGAGTCAGATGTGATTGTGAAAATTTAATAACTAAAAGAAAAATTATTTTACCGAGAGGATGCCTTTCTTCAGCGACTTTTCTGTTAAGCTCTTCCGCCTTGCTGGAGGATCATCACTTCTGGCCTTCAGGACAAATCCTCCCCTGCTATCGTCAACCCTTCGGTCTCTTTTGTCCGTCGGCTCTGGCGTCGGTGCTGTCGCAGGACCTCCATCTGCACTTCTCAAAGAAGTCAGGGATGCCCTGATTTGCTTGGTGGGTTTGTAATGACTCGCTAGGCCAAAGGGTGCACTTGCCCTCACCCCGTAACCGTGCCGCATCCCTCGTAACCATTGCCCTTGAAAAGTTCCTATAGAAAGACAAAATAGTGAATGAGCGAATCTTCAATTACTTCAAGATAAGCATTTTTATGTAAATATAACGATTTGGAAATAAAATTTTCCCATAAGAGGTCGGTCGACAGAATAACTTATTTTTGAAGTCAGGGTAAAATTCAAGACAAAGCTGAAAAAATATCTCTCGATAAAATAAAATATGAATATCATCCATTTTTTTTAAGTTCTCAGTTTTTATTCTCCATACTGAGTCGATAGGAAGCAGAACCGAGCGAGCTCACGGCCTTTTAGGAGAGGGAGGGGATGCTTCTACGAAACGGAACAGGCGAACGCCGCGCCGCGCCGGTATCGAATATTTTTCATACGTTTTTCACATGGACATAGAAATTAACGGTACGGAGCACAAACCTGCGGGGTCTGGCTACGCGTAAGTAAGGGGAACGACGCACACCACGCATGCCCTCCCCATTTT
>WSXT02000293.1:0-15179 GCA_011762715.2 Neuroterus valhalla
TGAACTTCTCAAACTTCTGGCAACAGGAAAGTGCTCATTTTTAGTTCCACTAGTTTGATCTTCTTATGTCTATTCTCCATGGTAAGAGGAATACATGCACAGGCTAATACCAGCTGACACAGGCATACATGCAATCTCATTCTCATACACAATTCTCATTCACGAATTTCGATAATCGATTAAGTTACTGCCTGCGCGTGCATAATATCAATTTATTTTCGTTTTGATTTATTAAAACAAAATTTGCAAAAATGAGAGACGTTTCATTGATAAATATTGCGCTGAATTACAATAAATACAAACAGCCTTGAAAAATACCTCTGAACGAAGAGAATTATTCAAATAAATTCATGTTTAGAATACCGTCTGAACTTGTTCCGCATTCTATCGAATCTCACAATACCGATATATATTGAAATTTTCGAATAATATAATATTTCCAGTTCCTCATGTGTAGAGAGAATGGAGTTTATACTAAACGCGTCTTTTTTTTTGTTTTGCGTTTTTTCATGGAAAATAATGTTTTTAATTTGGATTTTCTATGTTTTATATGAAATCAGGTTCGAAAATTCGTCGGTTTAGATCAAGAGTATCGCGAGTGTTTTTTTTTTTGAGTAAATTGTGTATGATGATGTGCATTTGGATTACCCTGCTGCGAGTCGAATTGAGTTAGAAAAATATATATATATAAATTGTGATGTATTCGTTTTGATTTTGACGGAATTATTTAAGTTAATTAGTTTACATAATTGACAACATTCCATAACCTCAATGTGTACCAGCATCCTGTCATCGTGCCTTATAAAGACAGGATTCCAGAACATTATTTACGTTAGTTGAAGTATTCTTTCATTTTTTTTTATTTACTGGCGATCCAGATTGTCTTGAAGAATAGTACCGAGGGAGACGTCTTTTTGTTAGTTCGTACGGAAATGATATGAAAGAACTCTTACTTTTTATTTATCTAACAACTGAATTTTTGAGAATGAACAATATCTTGCAACCTAAATATTCAATTTATTTCAGAAATAACCTCTTTTGCCTGCAATTAGAAAGTCAATATTTCGAGGGATATTTTTTATTTTTATTTAAACTCTCAAGATAACATTTTTTCTCGTAATTCGCAGCCAAGCCTGTTTCAATTTGTTGTCTGTCACTTTTAGATTATTTTCCTCATAATTATATTCCATTTTCCTCGGTTTTTCATTTTTTATCCCATATGTGCATAAAGTTTTTAACACTCAAATCAACGAAACTTTTTCATTGTTTCATAAACAAGAAACAGTGCAATTATAGGTTGTCCATCATAATAAAATTAGTGCAATTATAAAAAAACGTATAATGCATATCTTTATTGAAGTAAAAAGATCACAGAAACAGATTTCTCAAATCTAAACGTACTTATACATAGGGAGTACCTATGTGTACCGAAAAAATCCGTCTATTTGCACCGAAATTTCGGTACACGTAGCCCCGGGCTTATACATAATGTGGACATTCACGGATCAAGTTTCCCAAACTTATAAATTATTAGCATTCATACACTTAAATCGAAGACAGAAGATACAAACATTATTTTTAATTTGACAAGTGAGATCAAATTTAATTATCACTTCGTAGAAATGTTTCATGCAAAGTTTTATGAAGTTGTTGCGCTTTTCTTGGTCCAATTCCAGGACAGAGTCCTAAAGTTTTGGATGATGTCTTTAGTATTTCAGCAAGGGATCCAAAATTTGTCAGAAGTGTCATAGCGTCAGTTTTATTTACGGATCGTATAGACGTCAGCGCATTGATCAACTGCGAGCAATAACGAAAAAATTCTTTCAATATTTGCATGGAGAATATTTTTGAAAATTCAATAAAAATAGTACTGTGTTCATCTAAAACTTTCAAGGAAGGCCCAAAATATTAGCTATTTCTGAATACCTTGGAAATAAAATATATGAGTCTAGTAGAACGCTTTAAATTTGAAACTGGGTATGCTTTGAATTATTGCATATTTGAATAACACAGTGTAATTTCTCTATAGAATCATTTGAAGGACTTACTTTTTGTTGGACTCCTGTTTCACTTCTTTCCATAATCATATCCGGAGGTTTTTTCTCATAGATTTTGTAGTTTTCGATAATTCTCCCCGCATCTTCGGCATTCCAAGCGAGCATTAATGTCAAATCGGCGAGAATGCAAATTCTTGTTAAGTGTTTTAGAGAATGGTGAGGTTCAGCAACATCGATCTGCAGTTTTTTTTATACATAAAAATTTACAATTTCAAATAATCCACTTTTATGTGGAAAAACAAATAGGAGTTGTAACAAATTTGAAGAGAAGAAAGAAAGGATGTAAATATAAAAATGTAACCTGTACTAGAAGAACTCTTAAATTGTAGGCTTTGCCTAATTGTTTCAGGCGATCGTGGATGTAATCCGGATTTAATTGATGATATCGAAGCGATATGAATAATATGCAGGTATTTCGTCCAATTGCGTAATCTGGTACGATTTCGGAATATTCCCAAGAAATGTTGGATATGTATTTCATTAAGGGATTTCCTTTCTGGAATTTCAAATAAAAAATAGATTAGTGTAGAAAATGAATTCAAAGGTCCATAGTCTAGAGGGTTGAGAGAAACCAAGTGAAATTTAAAAAATACTTTTACTTAAAGTCTTCTTATTCTTTAATTTACCTGTTTTGGATTAATCAGTAGATTATCGTTGCTTGTAGCACTTTTAGTTTTAGGAACTCCTGTTGTGATTTCTTTATTTTCTGCTTGCGAGCACGCTGGTAATTCATTACTGAAAAACTCAGACTTCTTCAGTTTGCTAAAAGCAGCTGGAAATTGACATTATACGTTTGAAAAAAAACTGGAATTCAATTTCTAAATTCAAAACATTTTTCCTTATACTTCAAGTAAAACATACATTTGAAAGGAGAGGTATCACTCTCAATTTTCTCAGCTGATTCTTCAATAATTTGATCTCTAGTCAAATCTAGTTTCACAATTTTAGGAGGTGTACAATTTGCTGATTCATCAACAGTCAAATCTATTTTTGCTATCATAGAAAGGGCTTTTTTCGTTACATTGACTGAAGCAGAAGCCTTTTTTGGAATTTTAGGAGATGGTTGCGGCTCGAAATCATCAAAATCCGTTAAATCAAGTTCATCCAATATGACGTTACTCATTCCGAAATGGTTTTCAATCTTCCTAATTAAATGCTTGAATGGACTTCCTGAAATAGATTAATTATTTTTTTCGTCGATGTGGAAAATTGTACTTTTTTCAAGCTTATCCTTGTTTTCAACTATGTTTTAGTTATTTAAAAAAATTTTACAATGAAAAATTACGTAATAATTTGTTTATTATTAACTGAAGTCTATGGAAAATGTATGAAAATTTACTGAAGAAGAAATAAAATTGAAGAAAACAACGACTGACTCTCCAAAGTTTGTGAAAATGTCTGTTATAAACTAAAATGGACAGAAATATGTGTACTAAATATAGGTTATGTTACTCAGAATTCGATTTGCTAGTCAAAATATTAAGAAATGGATATGAATTTGATCATTCACGTATGTGTTCACCTTCAAGTTCGATTCGGTATAAAACTAGTAGAATTTTGGATCCTTAAAACGGTAGAATTTCAGAAAAACCGACAATTGATTATTGCCTGCAGAAATATAGGGACGCTTGTTTATACTCTAGTTTCATGTTTCGTCCGTTAGGCGATGCGAAGCGCTAAATTCAAACATTGCATTATATGTTAAATTATTTTTATTTCTAATTTTGAAAATCTCAATTAAATAATCCCAAATTTGATATCCTCTGACCAATAATTTATTAGGATCATCCAAAATTGCTACGACAACAGGAATGTTTTTTCAAATATTCTTATAGATAGAAAGAGAGAATGGAAAATAATAAATATAGGAAAATATGGAATATAGGAAGAGAAATAAAATGCTGTGGTAACAAAAATACGTAGTTTATTCGGGTTGATCAGTACTATAATGAGAGAAATATACGAACCTAGACAACATAATATTACAGTGTAACACTTTATCTTTACGCAATAATTAACGTTTTCGTAATTCGTAATAGTTAGTCGAAAATTGTACGTATTTACTTTACATTCATGAGGTGCAAATTTCATTTATGTTATCACCTTGAATCTCGTAATAATTGGAAGCATACAATTCTGAATTCTCTCTACTTACTTATCTACATTCGAGATTCATTCATTATCAACATGGAAATTTTTTATGATTACAGGTACTGTGAGAGTCATCTATAGAATTTAATTGCACTACAAAAATTCCCAGCAAAGATGGAAATTTTAAAAGTCTCCGGTCACAATAATAATAAAATAATTCGAAATTATAAATACGGCATTCGGAAGTTATAATAGTTGAGCCATATTAACGTTATGCAATCACATAACTCTTAAATACCTCTTTCGATAAACCAAAACCTTAATGATAAATAAATTTCTCTTTCACTGGGAATGTCTGAAGTTCAGTATTTTTTAAACTTATGTCGGTAATAATTAATAATAATCTAAAAAATTATATATCACTGTCATTTCTTTTCCATTTTTCTTTTCATATGGAAAATTATAATTCAGATCAACTGAATGATTGTAAACTAAATGGATGTTTATTTGAATCAAAGAGCGATCCAGCGTTCGATTGGAAAAAAAGCTTTCGTCCGTCCTTAATCGGAGAAAGATTCCTTTTTCTGGTACCTGTTTTTACTAGACTTGAATTAGTTATTAATTGGTTCCTAAAGATTCATGCGAGTTGAGTTCCAAATGAGAAGAATGATTCAGTAAGGTGTCATCATTGTCCATTCGCTGTTGATATTAATGCTGCTTGTTCTCTTTGATATCTGAAATTTATTATGAGAAACAATCAGAAATTTCGTAATTCATGTTTCCTTAGGAAAAATACAGACTGCCTCGTAATTCGGAGAGGAAAAAACTGATTGATGCCTATTTCAATCTTGAATAATGGTATAAAAATCTAATTTCCAATTAAGTTCTCCAAAGTGTAAGGTGCCTTTAACTTCTATGCAACAAATTTCTTTATTTATTTTCTTTAAAATAAGTTTTTATTTAGACTCATAATTTTCAGGTTAAATAATATTTTTCAATAATACTCACTTAATGGCCCTCGCTACTTGGTATATTGCAGTGCACGCGACGAAAAGATTTACGCTGAATAGACCCCAATTTTTTGGTGTAATAGCTAATGAATATCGTGTCCAGATAACTCCAGTAAGTCCCAAAGCAGATGATTGGCTAAGAGAAATCTGATTCGCAGGCCTCTGTAAATCTCCAAGACCGGCTAGAACAAGACCCTGAAAGAAAAAAAGGTCGGAAAAATTAGAATAGAATCGAAAACGCAGATTGGTTTTGAGTCTTTTTGATAAATGAAAATTATACTTTTTCGTATTGTATACTTGATGCATTTTTTTTATTCTGTAAGCCTTCAATAAGGCTTGGCATTTACGATAGCAATATATGTATGTTTATGAACTAATGACTGTCATAATGATATGCAGATTTATCAGAATATATGACATCCCCCGAGACATTCGTTTAAAAATACTAAATGATGGAAGTATAGCGAACTGAATTTACGTAACATCTCTTCTTTAACAAATTTTTCAGATACCCACGTACTTTGAACCTAATACAATTTTTTAATAAAATCTACATTATGAATGAGGTTATGTTTAAGGTCAATACAGATAAGTGTTATTTCCGAAATTTGAAAGTTGTACTTTCGTTAATGACATATCGAATATATTTTAAGAATCTTATTTCTAATTCTATCAGAATTATCTGTCGGCGTTTTACTTTAATCGTTTTTTAGGAAGCATTCTTGTTTTAGCAGTGTGTCAATTATCACAGATTTACTGTTATTCAATTGCGATATTCGTAAAAAAAAAACTAAAAAAAAACTAAAACAAAAATTTTAGAACATACTTTCGTACCTGTTGATGAAACATCCACTCAATCTTAAGAAATGTGTGCTTGCTATTTTTGAACATTTATGAGAATATTAATGAAAACATAAAATTTAAATCTACTGATATGACGGTTAAAGTGATGTTTATAAAATTAATTAACTATTTTCAGTTGCATTATCCCTAAATTTATTTTGAAATGATTTGCTTGTGAGAAGATATTGATAAGCATGTTATTGAGCAATTATTATCATAAATTTACATTTTTATTGCAAAAATAAGGCTCATTAACCTCTCCAATTAAACTCGAACTGTTAACATAAATTAACTGTTAAAAATTATCATACGTACTTCGTTTCAAGTACCCTGTATTGATCCTTTAAAAAATCAAAAAATGCAACAAGGTGCTTTATTCAGGAAAAATTAATATTCCTCTCATTTCTTACTTTTTTTCAAAAGAATTCAAGACGAGAGATTTCTAGAAATTTTAGAGCTAATAGCTAGTAATATGTCGTGTTGTGTTATAAAAAGAGATATTCCTATATATGTATAGTACAATGAGATCTCGAGAGGAATAATTGTGTGAGTCTTTACGGTCTTTACATACTGATTGATTGAAGTGCAACGTTCGTTGGCTGAACTCACATACCTAGCACATATATAGAATATACTTTTTATTCGAAGCAAGGCCAAGACCTCTTGATAGGATCTTATTCTTTTTATAAAAACCGTGGAACTTGCTGTAATTGAATATTACTAAACAAAAATGACTACCACGTGATTAATGTATAGACTTGATTCTGTATTAATTTGTTTCTAGATGAACTTAACATATTTGTTTATAAATTAAACTCAAGAGCAAACTGCTTCGCCTTGGTCAAAATTTTAAAGAATGTGAAACTTTATCGTAAAGTAACTAATTCTTCTTCAAAAATTTGTCATTTGTATTTTTTTAATTCTTTTTTATTACTGCTTGCTCAACTGTTGGCTTTAAAAAAAAAATAATAATAATTCCTAACACTTATCGAGCAAAAAAGTGTAGGTAGAAAATAAAAAAAGCGCAATTCATGAACTAAACAGTTATTTTGATCTTAGTTATTAATTTGTTCATTCAGGGCAAGTGCAAATATTGATTACAATTCTGATTCAGAATTTTCAAATTTTATGTAGTTTTATGAAAACTGTTGCTATCCATCTTCACAATTCTTTGCAAAATTCTTGCCAAGTCTTGTGTTTTCTAAGAGATAAAATTTAGAAATCGAGGTGTAGGATGTGTGAAAATAGAGGTGTCACAACTAACCCATTTAAAGCACGGTGCCCAGAAGAAAATCGTCTGTGGACCTGAAATAAAATAATTTGATTATATTTTGATTTTCAAAAATTATCTAAATTTTGAAAGTTTCTTCAGATTAAATATTCATCGACCGAACCTAAACGTTATTGCTGTGAAAAAGCTTTAAATAAATACATATTTTGAATACTTGACTCGATTCTAGAGGCCAGCGATTTAACAATGCAAATTCAAAACTTAAAATACAGCTCCGCAACTTGTTATACGAACGAGGTTTGTTTTTCCTGAACAAGAAAATATTCATAGATTTCAATTGAGGAACCCCTTATATGATTTTCTTTAATAATTTAATTGTATTTCTTTGCAAAATTTCGCAATAAAACGAGCGAACAATCTAATCCTACTCCATTTTTTTTTCTTTCATCAATAGCATTCTCAATATTGTCGTTTTTATAGCACAAAAATACGTCACTTTTATGACACAACCGATAAGAATGAGTCTGATAAGGTTCAATCTAAAAATTCATTTGCATATTACTCCAGACCAAAATAGAAAATTATCCTTTATCTTTAAAAAATATATATTTCTTGCGTGAAAAAACTATTTGAAAATTTTTTGGCTTTGCTTGACCTTAGCACGTGTTTCTCGAAACAACCTTGACCTAGTTGTCATCATGGAGATTGCAGAGCGGAAACACGAGTTGCTGTCATTAGAAAAAAAAGGCAGCAGGCTAGTGAACGCATGTTAATTCCATTTCTTGCTACTTACCAGCTGGGTGATTCCACAAAGGCTGAAGTGATTCAGGCACAATTTTTCCTACGGTCTTCATAGAATTTCTGTAGACGAGCGACATGATTTTGCACTAGTTTTGTTTGTTTACTGATAAAAAAAAAATTTGTAATGGTGCTAAAAATTACGCAAACTAGTTCTGCGTTTCAAATCAATAGAAGCTACAGAATTCTAAGTTTGACCCGCGCACCGCGGCTGAAAAATACGTTGTGCGCTGGCGTAGTTTCTGCGCGGTTTCCTCATCTCGGTTGTTCCCCTCTTCCCTCGATTTCCACCTTGTCAAATGAACGACAGGTCCGTAAATTCCTGGGAGGAATTTGGCGGTTTTTTTTTCTTTGAAAAGAAGATATCTTCACGCTATAATTTTAATTTTAAGTAGTTAGGTCTAGTAATTTTTATAGAAGTCCAAAAATCAATTACGTATTTTGTAATATTAAGAAAGGAAGAATATTCACAATTTGCTCGACAACTTCACAACTATTTATTACAATTCAGTACATTTTCCTGAAAAGAATTTCATAACAAAATCCAAATTGACTCATGACTCTGAATTTGAATATATATGAACCAGTGAAGCCTACAAAAAAAGGTTTTGTTAGGAAAGATGCTACATCAAAAAATTTTCAACAATTTGATCCATTAAAATTTCAAACACAAGCATTAAAATTCAAGAAATTACATTCGGAACGTTGAAAATGTAATCATTCCCAGTTCAACCGTTTTAAATAAAAAGATTTCTAAAATAACCTATTTTAAAATCATAATTGGGATATTCAAGAATCAAGCATTAAAACAATTTTAATTAAGAGCGTTTAGAGTTGAAAAATCCAAAAATTCAGCACGCGAAAAGTAACACAATTTGAAAAATCGTATGATTTTAAATGTAAAGTTTAGAAAATTGAAGGATTTCTAGTTTTAAGTTCTTGGAATTAGAAACTGAATTACATATCAATTATTTTTCATTCGAGGGAAGTTCAGGCTGATCTATTAAAAATAAATAATTTCAAATGAGAAACCCTAAAAGTTAGAAATGTTACAATCAAGTTTCACAGAGAACAATTTTTATTTTTTGGACATTAATATTGAGGCCCTGGCGATACATACCGAAAGCTTGGTACAAATAGATTTTTTGTGCGGGACCTAGAAAAGGGTTTTTTGTACAAAAATTTCGGTGCAAATAACTGCATTTTTGCTGTATATAGTCCCCATATTTATGGTTCCAGTAGTGCCATATTCAATACTTAATAATTTTCAAAATTTTCCATTTTCAATTAGAATTTATTTTCCTTGCAAATTTCCAATCATTCGTTCTGGTACAAGAATAATTTAGATTACTTATCTCCAATATTAGAAACACGTTCCATCATATAAAATAGGGTGAAAATGGATTTATTAATCAAACCCTTTTTATTTTTAAAAAATCTACTTGATAATGAGGGGTAAAGAAGGGTTAAAAAAATTATTAAAGATTTTATTCATATTTTCGCAATTTTGTGATTTAGTTTCAAAAGAATGTTTAAATCACGTAATTAAATCATGTTTTATTTAGGATCGGCAATACACTTAAAATAGATTGGAGAACCACAATTGAACGAAATAACAGTTTTGTTTGAATATCTTTAAATTGGAATTAATTTTACACTATAAATATGAATCATACATTTTTTTGCTAATTTTGCCGTGAATGAATTTTTTCAACTCCCACGAAAAACGTACCTGGCTGCTGCACACGTGAGTTCTCAAATTTTGTGTCCGACCAGTGGGCTGGCATTTTATTTATCATTGATTTCAACGATTACCAGAACGTAAAAGTTGAATGAAAAAAAAAATCTATTACTTTTTTGAACCCATTACTACAATTAGAATCCGAATTTCAAAAAATTAATGAAGAGCTTATTTTTAAATATTCAATCATTAGGATTTCCTGAGATAATTCATTATATCGGATGTCAATCCATAATTGTGAAAAAGCAATGCTTAAACCTATGTGCATAATTTGCGGGCCAGATAAAAATCATAATTATATTATGAGCAAGGTATTATTTTGAGTAAAAAGAATCGTGTGATTACATTCGGTGATTAAAGTAATAATTTATGACAGGAACAGGATAAAGAAAAATTGGAAGCTTCCTTGATATTGAAACACAGGTAAAAGTTTGACATTGGCACAGGTTGGCATTGATTTAGAGTTCAAAACCAAATTGTTCGACTGATGCCAAGTCCTAAAACTTACACAAGACCCGGTAGCAGTTTATTTTTAAGATGCAAAATTACTTCCGGAAGTCAAGAGACTTTTTTCTCTCTCTTGATTCTTTTAAAGCCCATTTCTATCTCAAATTTTCTCAAAATTCCTTCTAATTTTCTGGTTAGAGTTTCTCAACAGATTTCTTCGGGGTAGAAATATCTATATTTGCGTTTATAAGCATACTTTATTTTTCTGTACATTTATTTACAAAAAATGAAAAAAGAGGCTTTACAAAAAGAGCCCTTAAAAGTTAAATTAATTCATAGTAGAACTACGTAGATAAGGGATAAAATGTCTAAAAATTGTTCACTAGGCAATAACCTTTCAAAAAATTGAGCCTTTTCGGGACATTAAGATTGACATGGAATGCAGAGGATAAATCATTCATTCCTAACTAGGAAAGATCATGGGAATCACATGCAACCACGTATAAAAAATTATAATCCAAATTACTCATGATGTTTCTTTTTTGGATTTGATTTTACTAGAATAAATTTCGATTAATTGACTTGAATCAATTCAAGTATCTAAAATTACTAAGTAGATTAGATGAAATCATCACATTTTCTGTTTAAAGGACGTCAATCACATATCCTCTGTACCCTTTACATAGATAAAACATAACATAAACTATATAAGAATACATAAATCCAGAGCTATACATAAACATATACTTATTCATAGTTGAAAAATTATTATGCGCAATGTATGCCTTTCAAATCTTCCCAAATATTCTGGGCCATACTAAAAACTTCTAATCGAACCGAAATATTTGAAATCCAGAAGATTTCATTCTATCTCACAATATGACTGACAAACATTAAGAGATCAATTTTCAACATTCTTGCGAAAAATTCTATTGATCTTTAAATTGCACCATTCACATTAATTGGCATTTTCAAAGACTATGTTTCCACTTCGATTTCTAAGATCCTCAAACATTATTAATATATTAGATTTTTTTTGCAAGAAAAATTTAAAATGGTTTCTAAAATATGATTTATGAATTTATCATTTTGGAATAAGTAGAAACAGAGTCAGATATCACATTTGGGTACAATTACAGTATGCACTTATAGCACAAAATCTACTGCATATTTCTATACACAAATAATTATGGCGTAGAATATATATTTATTACACAGGAAAAATTCACTGATCCTGCAAAAATGCACCATCGAACTTTCAAAACTTATTATTATTAAGAACCTTCCTTTTGTCAGAGAACCCTGTTTATTGGGTAAGCTTTACAAAAAATACAACAAGAGTGAAAAAGTACAAAAAATCACTTCAGAACAAGTTGGTTTCTATTTGCTGTTTTTATGAAAGTCTGGAAAGTTAATGGCTCTTAACTGTAATGGCAAAAAATCTCAGACTTAGGAAGGTCGACAGATTTTGATTGGGAAATTTTATAAGGTCGAAGAAATCTTAATAATCGCTCGAATATCACAATAATATTATCAATCAGACAGAGAAAATGAAAAAACCCAGTTGAATCTGTGATAATGTTGAATGAGATTCAAGGCAGATTTACAAATTTGTATTTGACTAAACAAACGTGTTTGACATTTACAATTTTCTTCCTAAATAGTAAAAAATATACTCGAAAGAGATTATTCGACATCGATTTCCAAATTATTTCTACTCCAGAATAAGATAACAATTTTACATTGATTAAAATCATACTCTCAAGTATGCAGACTTCCAGTTTCTTAATTATTATTTGGAATCAATAAATCTCAAATTTACATTGCTATATAAGGCACTTCCTTTGTCTCAGTATTACCAAGTATACTTTAAGTACAAAAAACTTATTTTTTTCCTCCTTAAAAAAAGGAAGTTTCGATACTTGGTCTTTTGATGGAAGCTGAAGATACTGAGATTTCACAATTCTTCATAATATTGCAAAAAATGTCAAATGACAACGAATCATAATAGTCAATCTTATAATTAAACTAAACATTCTACAAATATAAAATCACTTAAATAAATTGCTAGAATATTGATAGTGATAATTTGAGATTGAATATTTGCTCCTTTTTAGTGCTGATAAAAAAAGTTTCTGTATAAAAAGTGTAAATTGTAAAACTGTAAAAATGTTTAAAAAACAGTCCACTGTTGCTGGATTGAGATCTGACAAAACTTAGGATACGTTTCTTTGTTTTGTTTTGTTACACAATAAATAAATGAAAAATAGAAGCATGGTTTCGTTCTATTTTCTGAAATGCTAAAAACACCTATTTCTGTTAAATGCTTGTGGCCATGTTGATATCAGTAAGAGTAATGTTCATAAAGAAATTGAGCAAGTATTCGTTTAACATCCATTAGAATGCAAATCAGAATTACGTGGAAAAAATACGTAAATGCAAGTTAAGTATTAAAAACCAAATCTCTCTTTTACGCACAAAGACACCGATTTGTTTGTATATTCCTTGCATATTTCAAGGAGATTCAGCCTTTTTAGAATCAAACCTCTAAAAAATTTATTCTGAGCAGACAGACTGCAACTTTTTTTTTTAATTTTTGCTAATTTTTCGTAAACTAGTTTAAAGTCCGTCTCTCATTTGCTCGACTTGGCTTTAATAAAGACTCCTGAATTGTCTCTTTTGTAAACAACAACTGGATTATTTTATCACAATAGATTATTTTTTCTGCTCAGTCTCAGCTTAAAATTAGCTACTGAGCAGGTGAGCATACGAATTACTATACAATATCCAAAAGCCCAAAAGGGTCGAAAGTACTGACATATCCCTTATTATCAACTGTCAGAAACTTCTTAAAATCCTTCGAAACGCAAATTTTTGCGTTGTTTGATGGCAAGGGAACCAAAACCAACAAGCCAGATTGATCCTTAACTGTTTTAGTTTGCCAAAAATATTCAACTAAATCAGCTCTCTCGATTGTGGTTCCATTGCCGTTTGTTGATTGACCATTTGCAATACCGTTGATGCCATTAGTACCATCTGTACCATTAGTATCAGTACTACCATTTGTACCATTAGTTACAGCTTTGCCGTTAGTACCATTTATTGCTATACTTAACTTGCTTTCGATGCTCTGACTATTCTTAAATCGAAAACTCGAACGAGGACTAGGAACATCCTGCATGCTTATGCTTCGACCCATTCGACTTCTTCTTTTGTTAACTTTATCGATGACCGGTGAAACATTCCACCAGACGAGATCATCGGTAGTAACCGATAATAAAATTGGAACCTTGATTTCCGTCGGTGCCCAGTGCAATTCAGTAACCGGGTTGCAGTGTAAGGAAATCTTTCTCACATCAATCTTCTCTTCTACATCTAGAATCTGAAATAAGAAAGAGTATCTCAAGATTGTACAGGAAATTCTTCTTCTATGAACCGCGAGATATAACAGGTGATACCTTAATTTGGGAATAAATTTGAAGACTTACAGAGATGTCGCCATTGTCAAAGCCAATCGCCAAGAATTTTTCGTCTTCGGAAAACTCAAAACATGACACCTTGTCGCCAAAACAACAAGTCTCGTGATAAACATTGATCGACACTTGTGCTGGTTCCACTTGTAGATCCTTCACTAGATTGTAAAGTACCATGTCTTTCCGGTCTTCATTCAGCAAAGCTAGGTAGGATTTTCCAGGACTCAAATTGCTGTTGACTGCAGTTGAATTTGCTGAACCGTAATTTTGAATGTATACTAGTTGCCAGTCAAACCCGCAAACATCCCAGTACTTGATAACAAAATTTCTTGCTACTGTCAAAACTCGGTTCTTCTCCATTTCGTGGATTGAGATAACATCACCGGTGTCCGGAACTACGTAACACACTCTTGAATGTTGCCATACCTGACACAATTGAATGGTATGAGACCTTGAGATCACAAATTAACATTTAGGATATGCCATGTACAATAGGTTGGTCCAAAAATGCATTACAAGATTTTTTTTCGAATTTGTATGCAAAACACCCGGAAATTTGTTCGAATTCACAAAAAATAAATGCATTTTTTTTGTTTTGAAAAAAAATATTTTGAGGTGCCGCAAGCCCCGTGAAGTTTAACACGTATTTCCCATAAGAAAAAAAGACGTTTTTGTGAATTTTACTCAGAAATCTCAATATTAGATGAAATTCACCATTTCTCTTCACAATTGGTCACAGAATGCGAATAAAACATTACTTTTCAAATATCACCCCCGTAAGTCTTTTTATAGGGTCCCAAAAAACCCCCATGAGTGAAAAAGTGAGTTTTTCGAATTTTTGGCGCTAATTATGATTTTTTTTGCGGTTTTTTTAAACGCAGATTGTTTCAAATACATGAAATACTATTTTATACTGATAACTAGATGTTTATTCGATTTGTTTAAACAATTTATTATTGTTTTAAGCAACTTTTTCTTAGAAAAGGGTTAGAAAGTCAAGGTTTGTTCTGGATTTTTCAACGTTTCAGTTAGAGCGAGGTAATAATCAAATAAAGTTAACGAAAATAATTGTTTTTACAATTTGTTATTATTCATAACCATATTCTCTTAGAATAATGCTGAAAAGTTGCGGTTTTTTCTGAAATTTACGACTTTTCATCCACTTCTTACTTGAAGTGAGTAATTATTTTATTTAATTTAGCAAAAATAATTATATAAACGAATTGTGAATTTTTATAGCTATCTTCTTCTAGATTAATACTACATAGTTGCAGTTTCTTCCTGAAATTTTAAACTTCTTTGCTTAATGATAGAAACTTGCGGGTTATCCTGAAATTTTAAACTTTTTGCCCACTTTTCACTTGAACTGAGTTAATATTCAATTTAATTTAACGAAAATAATTGTTAAAATAAATTATTATTGTTAATACCTATCTTCTCTTAGACTAGTGCTAAAAAGTTGCGGTTTTTTTTCTAAACTATTAAGCT